>JAPXFY010001216.1:17500-39277 GCA_030674185.1 Monoplex corrugatus | reverse complement strand
GCAAAAAATGGCGCTGCTGATGTGTCTGGAACACAACTCCGAACGTGTTTATTTGCCCCAAAGACCCAAGAATGTTCAGACTTCCAGGGACAGCAAAGAAAACAAAGGTGACAGTCTTGAAAGAGGCAAATACAAAAAGAACACTAATGGAGAAGATTAGCAAAAAGGCGAGCAACATGTATAAAACATTTTGGGAGGCGTCAGAACCCGGTTAGCTCAGTTGGTAGAGCATCAGATTTTTAATCTGAGGGTCAAGGGTTCGAGTCCCTTATAGGGCGATTTAGAAATTCTTTACCGTCAGCAAAAACCTACCAGGCGCAGACTGCAACAGTGACCAAAGTCCTGTAGTGAGAAGGTTTAGGCTAAAATTGAGGAAAAGGAAACAGACCAAAAGCAACATCAAACTAAACCTTGGACTCTAACAGACAGATACGTAAAAAATTTAATGTACATGTTCAAAACAAATTCAGTGCTCTGGAAGACGTTGGTGACAGTGAGGAACAATGGACAAAGTTGAGAAGTTCGATAAATGAAGCTTGTGAAAAAATCCCTAAGGCAGATAGAAAAGCAAAAAAGAGCTGGATGACTAATGAAATTTTGGGCTTGATGGAGGAAAGGTGGAGGGCAAAGAGAAACGAGGAGATATACAGGAATATAAACAAAGAAATCAGGAATAGGTGCAATGAAGCTAAGGAAGCTTGGCTGGACACAAAATGCAAAAAGATAGAAGAACGACACAAAATGGATCCTCAGGGTATGTACAGACGAACTGAAGAAATTGTCCACAGGAAAAATGCATGCACATCAACTGGTTGCTTGAAATCGAAAGACGGCACGCTTATGGAAAAAGACAAAATACTGGACAGATGGGGAGAGTACATTAAAGACCTTTTTGAGGATGACAGAAACGAAGAACACATTATAAAAAAGAACACTGAAGGACCACCCATAATGAAAGATGAAGTTAGAGCAGCACTGAAAAAGATGAAACCAGGAAAAGCCCCTGGACCAGACAACATTACTACAGAGATGATTGAAGCCCTGGAGGAATTTGGCAGAGAAAAAATAACAGTCCTCCTAAATGAAATTTATGACACTGGAAAAATCCCCAAAGATATGTCAAAATCAATTTTCATTGCACTTCCAAGAAGACAGGGGCTATAGAATGCGAACTCCATCGCACAATCAGTCTGATGAGTCATGTAACAAAAATCCTGTTAAGAATAATAAAGATGAGGACAAGGAATAGAATCAAAAGAGAAAACAGAAGAACAGTGGGAAATTTGTGGGGGGGAAAGGAACAATAAATGCCATATATATCCTAAGAACTATCAAGAGAGGTCAATTAGATGAATAAGGTTTTTATATTTATCTTTGTTGACTATCCCAAGGGCTTTCAAACGGGTACACATGAAAAAATTGATCAACCAACTGGAAAACTCAATTTTTAAATAAAAAAAGAAAAAACAATAATCAGGAATTTTTATTTGGAACAAACCCTGCAATGGAATAGAAAACAAACGTAAGCTTTTTTCCAAAACATCAAAAGGGAGTCAGACAGCAAAAAACATCATGAGCCCCCCTAAAACGACTCTGGTTTAAAAGGGTTGGGAGGGAAAATGAAAACAACATTCTTTATCAGATGACACCGTGCAATTTCAGAAAATGAAAGGGACCACAAAACCTTGTGAAATACTTGAAATAAAACCCAAATTTAAAGGGGGTTGGAACAAAAACAGCAGGAAGGCAGAAGTCATGGTGATCATAAAAAACAAAAAATTTCCCCCTAAAGCAAAAAAACCCGGCCCAAAGGGCAAAACCTTGACACGGGTTAAAATAAGTTAAAAATACCGGGAACGGTCATTTCACCCAAAAGGGCAGATGCACATGGGAAATAGCGGCAGAATGGGCCAACCCAAAACAGCATTAAAGAAGTTTGAAAAAGCATTCTTACCAACAAATGCCAAAAAATTAACATCAAAAAGAAAATTTCCTTTGAATTTTTTATAAGAACCAATTGTTTGAAACGGATGCGGGGCCCGGGGGCAGTCAGCATGCAAACCCAGAGCAAGATTGGGAGCCGAGATGTGGTTCCCCTGGGAAGAATTTTTGAGAGTTCCAGGGAAAAGCAAAAAAAACAAACGAGACAGCCCTGATGGAGGCAGCCCAATAGATCCCCTCAAAAGGGAGTTTTAGGAAAGACAAAGCAACATTTATGGGGGCCTTTTTTAGGGGAAAGGGGTTTTGGGAAAGCACCTGGCCCACAAGGGAAAAGCGGGGGGAAAGAAGCACCGGGTAGCCCCAGGAGAGAATGCGGGAAAGGGACTTGCAGAGTGGTTTGGGGGAAGAGGAGGGGGGGGAATTTTGCGGGGGCAACGAAGATAGAGATGGTTGGAAGTCCTTTGGTCCCCAACGCCATGCGCAGGGCACCTAAATTGATGATGATAAATTGGGGCCGATACTTTTAGGCCTCGAATTTTTTCTCCTCATTTGACCGGAAAATCGTACGAACCCTAGCCCTTGGGAAGGGGAAAAAAAACCGATGGGAAACGTGCCCCCTCGGGCCCTGCAGACGTTAAAAGATCCCACGGCAGATAAAATCGCGAAGAGAAAGGGCAGGGCCCGCCCCTTTGGGTATAAAAAAATTGGGGGAAATAGGTTGATTTCCCGGGTTCCCCCCCCTTGAAGCCCAAATTTAAAGCCTTCCTTCCCTTTCTAAAGTCTTTGGTTAAAAAAATGTGAATAAAAATTTTGAAGCGAGGGATAGGGGAAATGGGCGCCGTTTCTGGGTGAAGCGGGCCCCCGGGGGAAAAGTTTGAGGCCCTGCCACCTCACCCCCTACACCCCGGGGTTTATGGAACAAACTAGGCAGGAACTCGGGCCCCGGCCAGCTCATGGTTTATTTTCAAGCTAAGGCTTGTGCCGGGATCTTTCCCGGGATCTTCTCCATCAAAATGGCACCTGTGACATTAGTGCTTACGAATTCATTCCGAGCGCCGAGATGCCCATCTTGAAAAACTGAAATCGAAGTTTTTTAGGCGAGAAAAAAAAGAAAAAAATAGTCACAATGGGTAAGCTGAAGGAAAAAGGAGCCCCAGCTAGACCCGGGAAAAATACGGGACAACCTTGCGGGAAGGGAAATTAAGACAGAGAGATAAAAGATTACTTGCGGCGCCCAAAAGAAAAGTTCTTAGGGAAAGGGTCATATCCCCAAACCCCATGCAGCGGGGCACATGATAAAGGGAAACCCAAAAAAAGGGCTTTTTATGATGACTGGCCCCCCCAGGAGGCAAAGATAGGGCTATATGAGACTGGGCCAGGGGGCCAAAGATAGGGCAATATGATGACTAGACCAGGGGCAAAGATAGGGCTATAATGATACAAGCCAGGAGGAAAAAGAGGGGGCTATATGATGACTAGAGCCGGGAGGCAAAGATAGGGCTATAAAATGACTAGACCAGGGGGGCAAAAAATAGGGCTATATGATAATTAAACTACACCCCAGGAGGCAAAGATAGGGCTAAGGGGAAGTGACCAGAGCCGGGAAAGGCAAAGATAGGGCTATATAAGTGACCAAACCGGGAGGCAAAGCCCGGGGCAATATGATAAGGGGACCAAGCCAGGAGGCAAAAAAATTAGGGCAATTTTTAAAAATTGACCAGAGCCAGGATGCAAAGATAGGCTAATGGAAAGGGTGACCAAAGCCAGGAGGAAAAGAAAGGGCATATGATAATGACTAGACCCAAGGGGGAAAAGATAGGCAAATATAAGTGACTAACCCAGGAGGCAAAGAAGGGCGGGTATGATAATGACAAAGGGGCCGGGAAGGAAAAGAAAAGGGCTAAATGATAAGTCCCTAAAGCCAGGAGGAAAAGATAGGGCTATATATAAGGGGACTAGAGCCGGGAAAAAAGTTTGGGCCTGTATGAAAATGACAAAAGCCAGGATCAAAGTAGGGCGGGTATGATAATGACATAGCCAGGAGGCAAATATGGGACTATATGATAAGTGACAACGCCGGGGAGGAAAAGATGGGGCTAATAAAAAGGGTTGACAACAGCCGGGAGGCAAAGTTAGGGCTATATGAAAAAGTGGACTACAGCCAGGGGCAAAAAAAGGGGCTATATGAAAGTGACACGGGGCCAGGGGGCAAAAAGGGCTAAAAGATTTTTTTGACTACAGCCAGGAGGCAAAGATGGGGCCCTGTATGATAAGTGACTAAAAGCCAGGAGCCAAAGAAAGGGCTAAAATGAAAAGTGACCAAGCCGGGAGGCAAAGATGGGGCTATGGATAATAAACTAAAAAGCCAGGAGGAAAAGGGATGGGGCTAAAAGAGAGGGACTACAGCCGGGAGGAAAAGAAGGGCTAAAATGATAAGTAAAACTAGACCAGGATGCAAAATAGGGCTAAAAGAAAATTCCCTAAGCCAGGGGGCCCAAAAAAGGGGCTAATGTTTAAGTGCCAGAGCCAGGGGCAAAGATGGGCCCTGTTCGGGGGGGGGTTGGGGGTAAAAGTAGTGAGGTTTGGGGGAAAATTGTAAAATTTGGTCCTTATAAAACCCCCCAACCCCCCCCAAAAAAAGTTGACATCAACCACCCACGGGTTAAAAGGGGGGATCCTTTCCGTACACAAGGGGGCCTTTTCGCCCCTTGCTCTTGACCATTTCCGTCACACAAGCCTCCACGCCTGGGTCTTATAACAACACAGTGACACAAAACCCTTTAAGAAAAAAGGCCTACACCATTCGCAAAATACTAACATCTCCACAGCCTTCACACAAGCCACACCTTTCTGTCATTAAAGGAACATACACGGGTCACAAAAGGGCTGCCAGCTCCCCTCTGCCCAAAAAAAATAAAACCCCACCGTGTGACACACCCCTTAACAAAAAACCCTTCAACCAGTCAGTTACAGGACAAAACGTGATAGTGGGGCACCCACCTTAACCCTTTTAACCCCCGCACCGAAACCCACCTACTGCAAAAATTTAAACCCCTTTGACTCCCTAAAACCCTTTAGCCCCCCATTTCCCCTCAGAAGCTGGGGGCTGGGGTGAGGGTTCCGGGGTTTAAATTAATGCCAGCCCCCCACCCAAATTACTAACCCAAAACTTCCAGAACCCTTTTAAAATTACCAAATGCCCAAATCACCAACCCCAGAAACAAAAAACCCGGGCTGTAAAAAAAGGTTTCCCCCCAAACCTACGTTTCCTTTTCGGGGTGGTAGGCGTGTGACCAAAAAGGGGTCGTAGAAAAAGTGGTATGTGGGGTGATGTTGTTTTGGTGGGGGGGTGGTGGGTGTGGTGGTGGGTGGGTGGTGTGGTGGTGGGGGGTTTTGTGGTGGGTGTTGTGGGGTGTGGGGTGTGTGTGTGTGTGTTGTGTTGGGGGTGTGTTGTGTGTGTGTGTGTGCGGGGTGCGTGTTTGTGTGGGGTAAGTAAAGGAGACACAGACAGGAGAAAAAACAAAGTAAATTTTTTTGTCACAAAAAGGTGATTCTACTTACTGAAAATAGAGGTACAGAAAAAAAAAAATTAAAACAATCAAAGATCAAAGAATCACCTTCAGCTACAACATGAAATTTAAGACAGAAAGACAGAGAACAGACGGGCAGACAGAAAAAACAAGTGGGAACTAAGAAAAAGAGAGAAGACAGGAAACCCCGAACAGGAAAAGAGGTCTTGACGGAAGTGATCCAGCAAACGGTCACTAACATTCGCGTTTCCAAACCCCACAAGCAAAACTAACAAGATCATGGATGGAGGCTAACCCGAGGGCTAAATAGCCTGCTTTGCCAAAAGGCCGCCAAAACACTGGATGCCCCGTGAAGGGGGACAAAGGTAAGAGGGGGCAGGCGACAGACGGACCAAATGGCTTTTTTTTTTCCACCCCATGACAAAACACTTCCAAAGCCTTATATCTACAAAGGCGAAGGGGGTCGTTGAACCACACGCAAAAAATGTGAACAATTTCTGATCAGGTCGATGTTTTTTAAATTTTCAGAAAAAATTTCCATATACACTAACGTCACAGGTGCAATGTGATGGAGAAGATCCACCATGATGACGGCACAACCCTTAACCTGCACATAAACCCGGGAAAGCTTGGCCAGGTCCTGGGGTTTTCAAACCTGGACAGTTTCCAAAACCCGGGAGTCTAGGGGGGTGAGGTGGCAAGCCCAAACCAATTTTTTCCCGGGGCCCAGCACCACGAGGCACCCGCCCACCCCTTTTCCCTTGGTTTCCAATTCATTTTCCCTTTTTTCACCAAATTTCAAAAAACAAGAAGGCTAGCGGGTTCTTCAAAGGGGGGGAAAACCCCCGAAAATCAACCTATATCTCCAATGTTTTATCCCAAAAGAAAGCCGGGCAATGCCCTGCCCTTCACGATTTTCAACGCCGTCGGATTTTTAAGCGGCACAGCCAAACACAGGGTTTTCGACTCGTTTTTCATCTCCCCCAAAAGGGGAAACTTTCCCATTCGTTTTTTCCGGGTAAAAATGAGGAGAAAAGTCGAGTTTTGAAGGGGACAAACCCTTTGGAATCTCGATTTTGGGTTAAAAGGCGGGCGAACGCCCTAAACCCAAATGCTGCCACTTTTCCCCTAAACCCTTTCTATAAAAAAAATTTTTAAAAAAAAGGGAGGGGGGGTTTGGGGAAAGATAAAGAAACCCGATTTAAATTTCGCCCCGTGTTGTAACTTGACAGGGCCCAGATCATCTTCCCACCCAAAAAACATGTAAACAGAAACGGGGCGGGGGAACATGGACAGAAAAGAAACATCAACGTTATCCTTTTCGATCCAAAAATTAACATGACAACGTTTGGACATGACGTTTACATGCGACGACGACGACGATACGACATAAAGATGATGATGTTTAGGGGATGTTTATGATCCATTTTTTTATTTATTCGTTTTTTTAATTTATTTCATTTATTTCTTATATTCTTTCATATACTTATTTCCCCAAAAGATTTTTTTCCTAAAATGTCCAAAAACCAAACTTTGATTTACAACACTAAAAATACCCAAGAAAACCATACCTGCATACACAAATCCGCCAAATAACTGTTCAAAGAGTGTGTGTGTTTTTGTGGTTTTTGGTGTGTTTGTGGTGTGTTTGTGTGGGGTGTGTGTGTGTGTGGGTATGTGTTTTTTGTGTGGGGTGTGTGCGTTTTGGGGGTGTGTGCTGAGTGTGTGTGTGTAGGGGTTTTGTGTGTGTGAAGGGTGTGTTGTTTTCGCGTGCGGGCGTGTGAAATGTGTGTGTGTGTTTTTTTTGTGTGTTTTGGAGCACGTGCGTGCGTGTATGAATGTGTAGTGTGTATGTATGTGGTGTAAAGTCTGAGCCACGTCGCGCTTTGGGGTTGATATGTTTGTGTGTCTATGAAAGTGTGTGGGGTGACGCCCGTTCGCGCGTGTGGATTTGTGTGTGTGTGTGTGTGGGGTGCTTGCGGGGTGTGCTTTGCGTAAAAGGGTGTTGTGCGTGGTATGGGTGGTGTGTTGGGGGTGTGTCCCCCGCGTGCACGGGGCGTCTTTGTTTTGGGGTTGTGTGTGGTGTGTGTGGGGTGTGTGGTTTGAAACAAAGGGCCCAAATTTCCCTTAATTTTGGGGTTTTTGGGAATTTAAAACCCAGATTCCAATCTTGACCCCCTTTAACGGGAAAACCAAGGGAATCCATCTTTTTAACCACTGTTAAAACAACAACTTCAAACACAGAGTGAAACAATGAAAAGATCTGGGGTTTTCCACCCATTTAAAAAGGGAGGCCCACCCCTCCCCTTCCTCTCTCTCTCTCTTTCTTTTCCTCTCCCCCTCTTTTCCCTCCTGCTTTTCTCCTCTCTCTCCCCCACTCCCCTTTTTGCTGCTTTTTCCCTCTCTTTTGCTGTTCCTCTGTCTCTCTCTGCCCTTCCTCTCTCTCTGTCCCCTCTCTCTCAATCCTTTTTGGCTGCTCTCCTCTTTTAACTTTCTCTCTCTCTGTCTTTTTTCTGCCCTGTCTGCCCGCCCTTCTGCCCTCTCTCTCTCCCTCTTCTTTTCCTCTCTCCTCTCTCTCTTTCCTTGCGCTTTACCTTTCTTAATTCTAAACAGTTTCCATTTATCCAACCATTCACAGCTTTTAGACAGAAACCCAAACAGATCTTTACGTCTTTGGTAAACCCAAAATGTAAACTGCGGGATCTTGGGGGTAAAAACAAAATTTTAAAAAAATCCCTTTTTTGGAAAAAAGTTTCCGGGGGAAGTATAAAACACAACGTTTCGACCCCCCGGCCCCTTTTTTGTAAATTTGAAAAAAAAATGAAAAGGGGAAGTATTGAAAACATTTTCAAGGAAATGGGGGACATTTTTGGGTTTTTTTAAATGCGTAAAATTTTCATGTATTTTTTTTTCAATCTTTAACCACCCTCAGTTTTTCCCGGGAAACCCTGACCCATAGACTTTACTGTGACATTTTCTCAAGCAAAATTGGTAGTGAACCATCCGTTCACCCTTTGCCCAACAAGCGTAGGGGTTAAACATGTAGCTTTGTACCTATGTCTGCCCCCATGGCGCTTATGTTTCGTGAAGCAATTAGACCTCTTGTGAATAAAGGAGAAATTATTTTTAAAATCATATTATTTTTTATTTTAAATTTTTCTATTATTTTTGTTATCATCATCTTTAACATCATCATTATCATTATTATTTTTTTTTATTTTTTTTTTTTTTTATTATTAAAATTATTATTATTATTTTTATCATCATTATCATTTTGTTATTTTTTATTATTATTTTTAATTTTTATTGTTGTTATGTCGCATTAAAAAAAAATTACAACCCTCATCTTTAAACATTTTATTATTTTTAAATCATCTTTATTATTACCCACTACTAGAATTGCTGTTGTTTTTTTTCAAATCTTAATTCCCAAACATCATAAATCACTGTCATTTTTATCATAAATTATTATCTTTTTAAAAAAAACCGGGTTTTGGGAAGTAGACAAAGCTGCCCAAAGGCTTTCATCCCCCATCGAGCGGAATTTAAAACAAAAGAGCACCGATACGGATATATTGAACGCAAGGTCGGGGCAGTTTTAAAGGGCGCCATTTTTTGCCTGTAGCGATGAGTCGCTTTTTTTTAAAAATACCCACATAGATGATGCAACAGATGCAGGACACACATTGAGATAAGACAGCAACAAAACATCGACCGCGAAGTCAAGAGCCCCAAACAGGCTCCTGGGCGGAGTCCCACACACGTACGTACAACACACCCCACAAACACAAAACCCCACACACACACACACACACCTCTCTCTCACCCCTCTCCTCTCTCTTCTCTCTGCTTCTACGGGCACTGTTATGGTTGGGGGCTTTGCCAGCGGGCAGAAGTAGGTAAACTGGGGGCTCTTTTAATAAACCAGATGTATGTGACCTTAAAACAATCTGATAATGCCACACCCTTTTTGTTCTCGACAAACGCCCCGGTAAAAAAGGGAAAATTTAAACTATGAAAAACTTTGGCCCCTGACGTGAACGGAAACAAAACTAAAGACGTGCACACTTTTTGACGAATGACAAATTTGGCCCAAAATTCCCTTCTCCTCTCTCCCCACTCTCCCTCCTCTCTCCCCTCCACAAAACACACACACACCCCACACACACATACACACCCCACACACAAAACACCCCACATAAACATTTTCACCATACACGCCCTCTGTCAGCAAAATCCATGCATGCACAAACATTTCATTTCCCTTTACCCATGGTCCTGTCTAAGACAAACTAACCCAACCCACTTCCCATGGGAAAACAGACTTTAAATGCCAACCACTCCTCCACCCCCAAACACGATAGGTCTCCATGGGTTTAAGAACAGAGAGAGGGGAAAGAAAGAAAGAGAGAGAAAAAAGAAAGACAGAAAAAAGAGAGAGAAGAGTGAAACAAACGAAAAAAAAATGAGAGAGAAAGAGAGAGAGAGAAAAATGAGAGAAGAATGAGAGAGAGAAAGAAGAAGAGAAGAGTGAGTGAGAGAGAAAGAGAAAGAGAAGAAGAGTGAGAAAATAGAGAACAAGTGAGAGAAAAAGAGAAGAGAGAAAAGAAAAAGGAGAAAAGAGAAATGAGAGAAAAAGAGACAGAAAGAAAAGAGAAAACAACGAGAGAGGGGAAAAGAAAAGAGAAAAGAGAGACAGAGAGAGAAAGAGACGGGAGAGAGCGAAGGAAAAAGGAAAATGACAATGGATGTTTTTATTTTCAAAGGGTAAAACTTACAAAAAACCTTTTTTCAAACTTGCCTGGTGACCCTACCCCATACACCTGTTTCCCAACCCAAACCCAGAACAGACAAACCGGAAGAAAAACCCAACTGCTGATCTACAAAAAAATAACACCTGTTTCCCAGCTAACAGTACAACAACAGGAAGAAAAAACCCCTGCTAACTACACACAAACACCGTTTTTTTAAAAAACCGGTAAACAGACAACAAACAGGAAGAAAAAAACCCTTTTCAAAACTACACACATAAACCTTTTTTAAAAGTAACATAACACCTTTTTAAACCCAACAGTCCCAACTACAGAAAGATAAACCCTGCTGATCAAACACACAAAAAAAACACCTTTTTTTAACAGCCAACATACAACTACAAAAAGAAAACCACTGCGGGATCCACAAAAAAAACACCTTTTAAACAGCCAACAGTACAACTACAGGAAGTTTAACCATGAAAAAACGAAAAGGGGAAAGGGGAACAGATCGCTAACAAAAGGCAGAAATACAAAGAGACAGGAAAAGCAGCACAGGGAACAGGAAAAAGAAACACCAAAACAGGAAAACAAAAGAAAAAAGAACGGCACCCAGAAAAAAGAAAAAAAAACAGAAGGGGGAAAAAAGACAGACAGAGAAAGAGAAAAGGAGGACAAAAAACGGGAAAAAAGAAAAAAAGAAAAAAAAAGGCGATAGAAAACGGGGAGACATACACCACAGACAGACAAAAAAAAGAAAACAGAAAAAAAGAGAAAGACAACAGACAGAAAAAGAAGAAAAAGACAAAAAATAGAATTAAAAGAAAAGAAAGGGAAAAAGAAAAAAAAGGAGAAAAAACCCAAAGACAGAAAGGGAAAACAAACATACGGGGGCCCCAAAGGGGGTTTTTTTAAAAATTTTTTTTTGGGGAAAATTTTTTTTTTTTTTTTTTTTTTTTTTTTTTTTTTTTTTTCGTTCGTTTTGATTTAATTCTTTCATTAAAAAATGTTTATTAGACAAAAAAAATATACACAAAAAAAGTGTAAGAAAAGGGGATGATGAGACGGGGGGGGGGTTGGGTGGGGAGTCAGAGGCAAAAAGAATTACAGACAGAAATTTTGGGTAAAGGAAAGAGGAAAAGGTCAAAAAAGAAAAGAGACAGGCGTGGTAACAAATGGAACCAAAACAACGCTAACATAAATAATGTAAAAGGAAAATTGACTTAAAAAACAAATTTAAAAAACCCTTTAAAAAACCCCCCCAAAATAACAGCACTGGAACCAACGATTCAAAAATTTCAAGTAAAAAAACGTGACCCCGATTTTACTTCTTAAAATGCTTTTCCCAAAAATATTTTCCCCTTGTGAAAATATCTTGGTAAAAACAGAACGGGGCCCTTTTTGCAGTAAACCGGGTGATACATGTAAATTGTTCACAACAAATCCCTTCGACATTTTTACAATATTTGGGTTTTTCCAAAGCTTTTTTGGTTTGAATACGAAAAAAAAAACCCCAAAAAACAATCTCAAATGAAGAGGGGGGTTTAAACTCCCCAAAATTTTTTTTACATATATTTTAAAATGAAAGTTTGATTCTTTTTGGGTGACAAAATTTTTTCTTTTAAAATTTTTTCATGAAATCGAATCCATGATGCAATTCCAGTGATTTTCAAGTTTTTTTTTAAACTGAGGTATTAAAAATGAAAAGCTATAAAATTTAAACAGAATTTACCCCAGCACCCGGGATTTAGCTGCTCTGTCAACTATTTCCCGCCCCCGTAAAAACCAAACGTGAAAAGGGCCCACCCAGCTTAACGTTTTCCCCGAGCCGTTTATCCTTAAAAGCGTATTACATATTTTTTTTTTCAAATTTAAATAAAGTCTTTTTTTATAAAAAGACTGAAAGGGCCCAAAGTACGACGGGTTTTGGGGAATCAACAAAGAGAACTACACAGGGGAATGAACACGTCGATAAAATACCGAACCCCCACCTCCATATTTTTACTGATGGGTAAAGCCCTTAGCGAAAAAAACGCGGGACCCGGTATTTTATGAAACCAAAAAATTTAACATAAAAAGTCGTTTTTCATTCGGGCAAAATATCTATTTTTTAACAGCAGAATTAGTCCTTTTAATACAAGCGCGCATTATTTTAATGAACCTTTCAGCCGTGCCTTTCAGAGAATTCTCTTTTTTTGACCCAAACCCAGAATTTGCGTCACCCCCTTTTGGGGCGTTTGTCGTTTTTTTTGCCTGGGCCCCTGGTGGGGATTGTGCGTGCGTTTTAAAAAATTTGGTTTTCGTAGGGTGTGTGTGTGAATGTGGTCTGTGGGTGTGTGTTGTGTTTGAATTTTAAAACGACTAGCCCATAACTGCAAGAAGGGTCATTTACAAAAAAATTCGCTCATAAAGGGGAAGTTTTCCCCACTGAAGGAACGAAGACTACAGTGATTTCCCAAAACCACACTAAAGACAGTACACACTTTTCACACCCCACGGGGCCTTTCTGGCCTAACACCATTTCTGCCCAACAATTTCTTGTCCAATTTACCCCCTTTACAACCAACTACTTGTCCGATTTTTTTCACCCCCCAAACCCAAACAACTCCCTTTGGCCCCGTTTTATCACCCCCCAACCAACAATTTTCTTGCCGATTTCCCACCCCCAAAACCAACAACTATGTTTCCAAATTTACCACCTACAACCAACAACAATGTTTCCGATTTCCCCACCTACAACCAACAACTACTTTTTCCGATTTACCCCATACAACCAACAACTATGTTTCCGTTTTCCCAAACCTCTGACCAAAAAATTATTTTGCCCGATGCAATAAAGACAGAACGGACCACTATCATCATGAAAAAAACAATGCACAGGTTTTGGCCCACATCATCAAAAGCAACAGACAACATAAACCCGGACCCCCCCTTCCCCTAGACACCATGAAGACAGAAAACAAGACGGGGAAGACCCAAACACCCCCGGGTGCAGACAGCAAAAGAGAATTCAGGACCCTAAACAAATCTGGGCCCCATACAGACCCTGGCCCAGAACAACAGCTAAGTCACACACCCAGATCGGAGCTCAATTTTTTTCCCCAGCTGGGAACACACAATACGGGTTTTTGTTACCCTGCTTGCCTTAAAGCTCTTCTTTTCTGGGGGCGTCTTTTTTGGTGTTTCATGGACCGCCAATCCCCCCCCCCTCTCACATAGACCAGCCCCCAAAACCCCCCCTTTCTCTTCACAAAACCCTTTCCCCAACCCCCCCTTTTCACGAAGACCTGCCCCAAATCCCCCCTTTCTCTTCACTTTGAAAACCTTTACAACAAACAAAAATTTGCCCCCCCATTTCCCCCCTTTTTGACTCCCGAAACCCTTTTCATCATCTCCAAAAATTTAATCCTTTTCACTCCCTAACCCTATACGGCGGCTTCCTGTAAAACAAAAACCCTTTTTAAACCCCCTTACCCAATCCACCACCCCCCCACGGGGACTGTGGAAAAAGGGTGAGGGAGTCAAAGGGTTATTTTTTTTGCTTTGTTTAGAAAGGGTTGACAATCCCGGGAAAGCTGGTGAACGGGGTGGGGGTTTTTAAAAGGGGTTTTAAAGGATCTACCCAGGTAACGGGGGGGCAGTTTTTGGGTGGGGAAAGGGGTAAATGAAGTCCTTGAACTCAACTTTTTGACCCCCTCACTCAAATCCACAGCTTCCTGAAAAATTTTAACCCTTTGATTTTCCCTCCCCACCTTATCCACCATTTTCCCCTGAAAAACTTAACCCCTTTGCCCCTCTCACCCTATCCCACCAGCCTCCTAAAAAAACGTATCCCTTTGACCTCTCACCCTATCCCACCAGCTTCCTGAAAAAAAAAACCCTTTGCCCCCTCCCCCCAAAACCACACACCCTCCTGAAAAAAAAACCCCTTGACCCCTGCCCTTTACCCAACCACTTCCTAAAAAATTTAAAGCCTTTGCCCTCTTTCATTATATACCCCAGCTTCTTAAAAAAATTTTTAAAACCCTTTGACCCCTTAAAACCCCTATCCACCATTTCCCCTTTCCCAAAACACACACTTTGATTACACCAATGGTTTCATTTAAACGCCCAAGGGAAAAAAACTCCCTTTCACCCTGAACAAGTCACAATCAACAGCACCAAAAAAAGTTTTTTCAAACGTATGAATAATATTTTAAAAAGTGGTAGTAGTATCATCGAAACGTCACATTTCCAAAGGGTTTTCATTCAGAAATTTTTGCGCACCTTCCCTGACAAAATCGTTCGAAAAGTTGCCCTCGTGTTGTTTTTTTTGTTGTTGTTGTTTTTTGTTAAATTTTCCCTTGTTATTTTTAAATTTTTGGTTATTTTTTTTAACCTGCGGGTTTAAATAGGGTTTCTTGGGTGGGGTTTTTTATTTTTTGTTTTTTTTGTTTTTGTTTTGTGTTGTTTTGTTTTTTGGGGTTTTTTTTTTTCTTTTTGTGTTCTTAGGGTTTCTGTTTTTGGGTTGTGTGTTTTGGGCGTGTGTGCGTTTTGTGTTTGGCCCCGCGCGCGTGCGGCGTTCTGGCCCTGAGTGCGATGTGAGGGGGGTCGAGTGAAAAAGTGTGTCGCGTGTGTGCGGGGTGTGTCTGTGTGTGTGTGAAGTGTGTTTGTGTGTTTGCGGGGTTTTTTTTTTTTGGTGTGTGTGTGTGTGTGTGTGTGTGGGGGGGTTTTGTGTGGTGTGTGTGTTGTGGGGTGTGTGGGGTGGTGTGTGTTTTCTTCTTTTTCTCCCAAATTTTAAACCTTTGAAACTAGAAGGGCAAAGGCTGGCGAAAAACACTTTCATCGGGCTTTTTGGTATTTCAAAAACAAATAAACACAGAACTTTATTACAACTGACCATAACCCTTTTGTATAAATACAAAACTCAGTTCAAAAAATTTCGCGCCGTGTTTCCACACAAAATTCGAAATTTATTTTTGGGTTTGGGTTTAAGATACAATAATTCCTTTGGGGTTAAAATTTAAATTTTTCTTTAAAATTTCCCGTTGGTTATCATACAAATAAAAAATTTCTTTGGGTTTAAAGATTCCTATAAAAATTTCTTTTGATACAAAAAATTTTATAATTCTTTTGGGGTACGATTACTAGGGTAACTGTGAAATTTATTAATAATCACTGTTAATTGTTTTTTTTAATCTTTTTAACAAATTTTTTGTGGTCATGATTACTACGAAATTTTTTTGGTTTAAATTAACGCTATGAAAAAATTCTTTTGGGTTTAACAAACCCACGATCATTCTTTACTTAAAAACTCCAAAATTTTTCTTTGGTTTTTAACTTTTTTTGGGGGTTTTTAAAAATTACCACGTTTAATTCAATTGGTAAAAAACTCAATGATTTTTTTTTTGTTGGTTTTTAAAATTTTTGATAATTCTGCTGATTTTTAAATTTGTTTATAAAATTAACAAATTTTTAAAAACCTGCAAAGGCGACCCACTTTACGTTTTTACCCCCCATATTTACAGCTTTTAAACCCCTTTTTTACCCCCCGAAACCCGGTCCACCAATTCCTGCTTTGGGTAAACCCAAAGCTTGCAGAGAAAAAAAAAAAAAACCTTTTAAACTCCCTCCCCCTTTTCTTTGCAGTTAGGGGACAATTGCGGAAGCCAAAGGGGTTTTAAAAAGAAACACCCGGGGGGCCCCAGAGGCAGAACGGGCCCCTTGGGGGGGTTTGCGGGGCCCTCCCCCTGGGAATTTCTTTGGGGGGGGGGGGGGCATCGCCAACCCACGGGGGCTTCCCATGGTAAAACACACAAACCTCAATAACTCTATTGACGTAAAGGAAAAGGGGGAGGGAGGAGGGGGGAGGCAAAAGCAAAAATGGGGGGGGATAGGTAAATGCGTCAAAGAGCCGATGATTTTTTGGCTAGGGGAGGGGAAAAGTTGTTTTTTTTTTTTAGATTTCGTTTTTTTTTTTTAATTCAAATTTTATTTTTCAAAAACGACCACTTAAAGCAGTGGGAAGGAAAATAGGTCGCAGCACCGCCCCTTTTCTATCCTGTACCACCTCGCTTGCACCCCAAACGCAGCCATTTTTTTTGGGAAATTTAAAATCAAAGAGCATTAAAGGGATTTGATCGGGCTTTTTCCAGACTCATTTCTAAGATACAAAACGGTATAAATAAAACGATGTGAAATGTTTCTCCTACCCTTTAAAACCTCGCCAAATTTAAACCCCCCTCCCCAAACCCCCCAACTCTGCAAAGATCAATGAAAACTAAAACCAATTTTAGAAGAAAATTTTCCCAAAAAAATCGCCAAAGTTATACCATAACAGAAGGAAGCTTTGAAAACATAAAAAGAAGTTTTTGATGTCCCCCGGGGAAGGGAGGGTAAACTGTTAGGATGAAACTAAAAACGAAATGACGAGAATATTATTTCCCCACAAAAAAAGCCACTAACTGTTTCCCCAAAATGGGAAAATCCCGAAAGTTTTTTTATTCCGCCCCAAACATGTTTTAAATTTTATAACCCTTTTAAAGGGTTTACACTTTTGTGTGGCTTTGGTTTACACAAGCACCTGAAATGAAGGTATACCCCCCTTTAAACACCTGAAAAAGAAGGAAAAAAACCCCCTTTAAAAACCCCTTAAATGAAAGTATGACCCACTTAGGGAACCCCGAAATGAAGGTAAAAAAAACCCCCTTTTAGCCCCCTGGGAAAAAAGGTATGGGCCCCCTTTTGCCCCCTGAAATGAAGGTATCCCCACTTTAGCACCGAAATGAAGGTATTACCCAAATTTGCACCCGAAATTTAAGGGGATGACCCACTTTAGCACCTGAAATGAATTTTGACCCCATTTTGCACCTGAAATGAAGGTATGACCCTTTTTGCAAATTTGAAATAAAGGTATTACCCACTTTTGCCCTTTAAAAAAAGGGGATGACCCACTTTTTCCCCCTGAAATGAAGGTATGAACCCACTTTTTAAAATCGGGAAATTGGGAAAGGTAAAGACCCACTTTTTTTCACCTTAAATGAAAGGGTTTACCCCTTTTAAAAATCTGAAGTGAAGGGAAAGACCCCCCCCCCTTTTGCACCTGAAAAGAAACTATGACCCACTTTTTGGGCAACCAAAAAAAAAATGACCCCCGCAAAAAACCAAAAAAAAAACCCAAAAAAAAAAAAAAATTTAAAAAAAAAAAAAACAAAACCTTCAAAAAAAAAAAGGCAAAAAAAACCAAAAATTTAAAAAGAAAAAAAGAAAAAAAAAAAACCTTTGGGGCATTTGCAAAAAAAAAACCTGGAAAAAAAAATTAAAAAAAAAAAGGAAAAAACCCAAAAAAAATTCAACGAAATAAAAAAAAAAAATCCCCCAAAAAAAAACCCGCCCCCTAAAAAAAAAAAGAGGATGGCCCCAAAAAATTGTTTCAAAAAAAACCTAAAAAAAAAATGGGAAAAAAAAAAGCAACCCAAAAAAAAGGGGGGCCCAAAAAAAACGTAAAAAAAAAAATTTTCCCCCAAAAAAAAAAAAAAAATAAAAAAAAAAACCCAAAAACGCGGAAAAATAAAAAAACCCTTTTTGGAAAAAAAAAACAAACCAACAAAAAAAAAAACCAAAAAAACCAAAAAAAACCAAAAAAAAAAAATCAAAAAAAAAAAAAACAAAAAAAAAAAAATTCCCATTCAAAAAAAACCAAAAAAAACCCAAAAAAAAAACCAATTCGGGGAAAGAAAAAAAAAAGGCCCCCAAAAAAACAAAAAAAATTGGGAAAAAAAAAAATGTAAACCGAAAAAAAAGGTTAACCCAACAAAAAAAAAAACAAAAAAACGGGCCAAGTCCAAAAAAAGAAAAAACCCACCCCCAAAAAAACAAAAAAAACGAAAAAAAAACAGGAAAAAAAGAAAAAGCCCCTTTAAAAAATTTCAAAAAAACCAAAAAAAAAAAAACCCGCAAAAAAAAAAAAGCGCCAACCCAACTCCCCCTTTAAAAAAACCCAAAAAAAAAACAAAAAAAAAGAAAAAAAAAAACCAAAAAAAAACCCCCCCCAAAAAAAAAAAGAAAAATTAAAAAACATTAAAAAAATTAAAAAAACAAAAAAGGGAAAAAAAAAAAATAAAAAAAAAAAAAAAAAAAAGAAAAAAAAAAAAAAAGGAAAAAAATTTGAAAAAAAAAAAGGTTTGGGAAAAAAAAAAAAAAAAAAAAGAAAAAGAAAAAAAAAAAAAAAAAAAAAAAAAAAAAAAAGCCCAAAAAAAAAAAAAAAACCGGGAAAAAAACAAAAAAAAAAAAAACAAAAAAAAAGGGAAAAAAAAAGAAAAAAAAGAAAAAAAAAAAAACCGAAAAAAAACCAAAAAAGGAAAAAGGAAAAAAAAAAGAAAAAAAAGAAAAAAGAAAAAAAAAAAAAAAAAAGGAAAAAAAAAAAAAAAAGAAAAAAAAAGAAAAAAAAAAAAAAAAAAAAAAAAAGCCCGAAAAAAAAAAAAGAAAAAAGAAAAAAAAAAAAGAAAAAAAAAAAGAAAAAAAAAAAAAAAAAAAAAAGCCCGAAAAAAAGAAAAAAAGAAAAGAAAAAAAAAGACCAAAAAAAACCAAGACCCAAAAATTAAAATAAAATTGGAGGGTGAAAAAGGAGGAAGGAAAAAAAGGGGGACCAAAAAACAGAAAAAAAGAAACCATTTTCAGACATGGGAAGGGAATTTTTTGGGAAAAGAAGGGAAAAAAGGAAAAAAAAAAAAAAAATTAACCTTAAAAAAAGAAAGAGAGAAGAGTGGAAACCCCGAGGGGGAAGGAAAGAAAAAACCCCAAATTTAAAAAAAAAAGGGGGAAAGAGGGGGGAAAAAGAAATTAAAAGAAGAAAAATAAAAAAAAAAAAGGGAAGGGAAAACGGGAAGGGGGGAGGGGAAAGGGGGGAGGGGGAGAAAAAAAACTTTTAAAAAAAGAGGGGTAAAAAAAAAAAAAAAAAAAAAAAAAAAAAAAGAAAAATCCCCCCTTAAAAAAGAAAAAGAAAGAGAGAATTAAAAAAGAGAAAAAGGGAAAAAAGAGAAAAAAAAAACAGAGAGAGAAAAAAGAGAGAAAATAGAGAGAGAGCCGGGGAGGAAAAAGAGTAAAAAAAAGGGGCAAAAAAAAAAAATTGGGGGGGAGAGAGAAAAAAGAGAGAATACGACGAGACATGAAATAAAATGAAAACTTTATTTTTTAAAGGTGCAGAAATTAAACCAAAACCTATCATCTTACTTTTTTGGGCCCCCCTATAAAACTACATTTTATTAATCCAAAACACAAAAAAGGAAGTTTTGATTTCCCCCAAAAAAAGCTTTAAAAAAAAAAAGGGCAAACTAATACGAACAGAAAAAAGCCAAAAAAATGAATTTTCAAACCCTTAAAACATTAACTTTAATAACACGCAGACGTGTGTTTTTGGTTTTGTGTGTGGGGGTTTTGGTGTGTTTTGGTGTGTGTTTGTGTGTGTGTGTTTTTTGGTGTGTGTTTTTTGTGTGGTTTTTGTGGTCCCGTATCTGTGTTTGTATTGTTTGTTTCCCCTCTGTGTGTGTATGTCGTCGTGTTGCGCGCGCTCGTGCTTTCGTGCGTGTGTGTGTTTAAATGTAAATACTGCGTGCGAAATATGGGGTTCTTTGGGGTTTTGAGATAGAGGGGTGGCGAGGGGTCGGGGGGAAATTATTTTCCCAAATTTTTTTTTGGAAAGCATCGAAGGGGGGGTAATTAAGGGAAACATTTCCCCAAAAGCAAGGGGGCGCACCTCAACGTGTTATCTTTTGCCTGAACTGCTAGCCACAGGCTTTTTTTCATAAAACCTGCATCCCCACAAAACGTGGGGGTTGGTAAAAAGGGGGAATGTTGTTGTTTTTATTGTTGTTGCTTTTTTGTTGTTTTGTTTTTTTTTTGTCTTGCTGGGTTGGCCCGTGATAAAGGGGGAAAAACAGGGCCCCTCACCTTTTTGTTCACACTGGCTGCATTTTGTTAAATCTCGTTTTTCTTTTTGGGTTTTTAAATACTCGTAAATTTTCCGTTTATGATGTAACGGGCAGCAAAAGAATCGGCCACAAAAATGGGGTTTCTATGCCAAATTTTGCGGGTTTGCACAGACTCGGCCACAACTTTCTATCATGGCCCCTTTTAACTTTTTTAAACACAGACATCAGCCCATTTGGCTATCTATGGACATAAATTTAATAGCACAGAAAATCAGCCACATTTGGCACCTAAGGCCATTACCCGAATAGCACAGACCCTCAACCACATTTGGCTTTTCTATGGCCATTAACGAAAAAGCACAGACATCAGCCACATTTTGGGTAAATATTTCCATTAGCTTTAACAGCACAGAAAAATCGGCCCCAAATTTTGGGTAACAAAAGGGCCCTTTTCTGAATAGCACAGGGCATCACCACATTTGCTACCCATGGCCATTAGCCCGTAATTTTCACAGACCCTCAGCCCTATTTTGGGCTATCTATGGGGCCCTTAGCTGAATAGCACAGACATCAGCCACATTGGCAACTAAGGCCATTAAACGTTTTACCCAGAAAAATCTGCCACAAATTTGGGTACCTATGGCCATTACTGTATAGCACAGGGCATCAGCCCAAATTGGGAAACTAAGGGCCCTTAGCTGAATAGCACAGACCAGCCACAAATTTGGGGTAACTAAAGGGCCCTTAGCTGTATAGCAACAGACCTCCCGGGCCCCAAAATTGGGTACCAAAGGCATTAGCTTAAAAAGCACAGACATCAGCCACATTTGGGGTACCTATGGCCCCTTAGCTGTAAAACACAAAAAATCACCCCAAATTTTTACCCAAGGCCATTAGCTGTATAGCACAGACACTAAACCCCAATTTTGGGACCTATGGCCCTTAAACGAAAAGCACAAAAATCAGCCCATTTTTGGGTACCTATGGCCATTACTGTATAGCACAGACAACAGCCACATTTGGCTACCTAAGGCCAAATTTGCTGTATAGCACAGAAAAATCAAACCCCATTTGTTACCTATGCCATTAAACTGAAAAGCACAGACATCACCACCAAAATTTTGGGTACCTATGGCCATTAGCTGTATACCCCAGACCAGCCACATTTTGGGTACCTAAGGCCCCCTTAAAATGAAAAGCACGACATAAACCAAAATTTTGGCCCACCTATGGGCCCTTAGCTGTATAGCCAGACAAAAACCACATTTGGCTACCTATGGCCATTTGCCCGATAGCAAAAAGACATCAACCCCCTTTGGGTCCTATGCCATTAACTGAATAGACAGACAATTTAACCAAATTTGGCAAACCCAAGGCCATTAACCCGAATAGCACAGACAAAAAGCCAAAATTTTCTACCTAAAGGGGCCCTTAACTGAAAAGCACAGAACATCCCGCCACATTTGGGGTACCAAAAACCATTACTGTATAGCACAGACATTAAAACCCCATTTGGGTAAACCCAAGGCCATTTGCTGTATAGCACAGCCCTCCGGGCCCCATTTGGGGTACCCGAAAAACCCCAGAAACAACAGCCACATTTGGGTACCTATGGCCATTTGCTGTATAGCAAAAGACCCTCAGCCC
>JAPXFY010001216.1:0-2500 GCA_030674185.1 Monoplex corrugatus | reverse complement strand
CCTGATCAGGAAGTATCTCTCTGTCGAAACAACTGCAAAACTCGTTCTCTCCTTCATAATGTCTCGCATTGATTATTGCAATTCACTCCTGTCTGGTCTTCCTGCCTCCACCATTCACATCCTACAGCGCATTCAAAACAATGCTGCACGCCTTGTACTCAAAAAGAATTATAATTAATAATAATAATTACAATATTTACATAGCGCAAAATCTTGATAAAATCAAATCTAAGCGCTGAAACAAGACACACACGCACGCACACACACACACACACACACACACACACACACACACACACACACACACACACACACACACACACACACACATACACACACATTGCTATAAATGGGGAGAAAGAATAAAAGCAATGGAAAATTATAGAGAGCATATTATATACAATTATAATTATATTACAATGTGATTCCCCTCCGAGTGGAGACAGGCTGCAGAGGGGGTTGAGTGAGGTCAGGATTTCATGCAGAGGAGAAAAGGTGAGTTTTGAGAGCGGACTTGAAGGAGACAAAAGTAGGTTGCTGACGGACTGAGAGAGGAAGTTTGTTCCAGGAGAGTGGACCAGAAACAGAGAAGGCTCGTGGACCATAGGTATTGAGCTTAGTGCGTGGAAAGCGAAAAGTCAGAGGATCGGAGGCAGAGCGGAGGGTACGTGAGGGAACATAGATCTCAAGTAGGCTTGACAGGTAATCGGGGGCTGCGTTATTGCGGCTTTTGTAGCACATGGTGTCTAGTTTGTACTGTATGCGCTTTGATACAGGGAGCCAGTGAAGTTGTGCCAGGAGAGGAGATATGTGGTCAGCTTTTTTCTTTTTGAGTATAATTTTTTTCTTTTTGAGTATAATTTTCCATTGCTTTTATTCTTTCTCCCTATTTATAGCCATGCGTGTGTGTGTGTGTGTGTGTGTGTGTGTGTGTGTGTGTGTGTGTGTGTGTTGAGTGTGTGTGTGTGTGTGTGTGTGTGTGTGTGTGTGTGTGTGTGTGTGTGTGTGTGTGTGGGCGTGCGTGTGTGTGCGTGCGTGCGTGTGTGTCTGTTTCAGCGCTTAGATTTGATTTTATCACGATTTTGAGCTATATAAATATTGTAATTATTATTATTATTATTATTAACCTCTCCACACACACTTCCCTCTTATTCCTTTACTAACCCCATTCATGCGCGCGCGCGCGCGTGTGTGTGTGTGTGTGTGTACGGGTGTTGTGTGTTGTGTGTGTGTATGCACGCGAGCGCGCGTGTGTGTGTCTGTGAGTTCATCTGTGTATGCATGTGTGTGCATGCATATGTGTGCGTATGAGTGTGTGCGTGAGTGTGGTGCGCGCGCGTGTGTGTGTCTGTGAGTTCATCTGTGTATGCATGTGTGTGCATGCATATGTGTGCGTATGAATGTGTGCGTGAGTGTGGTGCGCACGCGTGTGTGTGTCTGTGTGTGTGCGTGAGTGCCAGTGTGAGATGAGACAATGACTGAGACACAGACAGACTGACAGACTGACTACCAGTTACAGAGAGAAGTAGACAGACAGACAGACTGACTACCAGCTACAGTGAGAAGTAGACAGACAGACAGACTGACTACCAGCTACAGTGAGAAGTAGACAGACAGACTGACTACCAGCTACAGTGAGAAGTAGACAGACTGACAGACTACCAGCTACAGTGAGAAGTAGACAGACAGACTGACTACCAGCTACAGTGAGAAGTAGACAGACATACTGACTACCAGCTACAGTGAGAAGTAGACAGACAGACTGACTACCAGCTACAATGAGAAGTAGACAGACTGACAGACTGACTACCAGCTACAGTGAGAAGTCGACAGACAGACAGACTGACTACCAGCTACAGTGAGAAGTAGACAGACAGACTGACTACCAGCTACAGTGAGAAGTAGACAGATTGACAGACTGACTACCAGCTACAGTGAGAAGTAGACAGACTGAAAGACTGACTACCAGATACAGTGAGAAGTAGACAGACAGACAGACTACCAGCTACAGTGAGAAGTAGACAGACAGACAGACTGACTACCAGTTACAATGAGAAGTAGACAGACTGAAAGACTGACTACCAGCTACAGTGAGAAGTAGACAGACAGACAGACTACCAGCTACGTGAGAAGTAGACAGACTGACAGACAGACTACCAGCTACAGTGAGAAGTAGACAGACTGAAAGACTGACTACCAGTTACAGTGAGAAGTAGACAGACTGACAGACTGACTACCAGCTACAGTGAGAAGTAGACAGACAGACAGACTACCAGCTACAGTGAGAAGTAGACAGACAGACAGACTACCAGCTACAGTGAGAAGTAGACAGACAGACAGACTGACTACCAGTTACAGTGAGAAGTAGACAGACTGACAGACTGACTACCAGCTACAGTGAGAAGTAGACAGACAGACAGACTGACTACCAGCTACAGTGAGAAGTAGACAGACTGACTACCAGCTACAGTGAGAAGTAGACAGACTGACAGACTACCAG
>JAPXFY010001215.1:7500-39288 GCA_030674185.1 Monoplex corrugatus | reverse complement strand
CCTATCCATCAGCTTCCTGCAGGAAGTTTTTTTTTAAACTGGTGGATAGGCTATGGGAACCTAAGGGTTAAGAACAAAACAGTAAAATAATGACATGTTGTTGAAAACTAATGCCATGGTGTAAAATGTAAACACTGGAAAGATTTGTGGACAACTGACATTCCTATAATAATCTTTTTCAACTTGAAAATATCAACATCAGATCTTTTAAAACTTGATGACATCAGATCTTTTTCAACTTGAAGACATTAATATCAGATATTTTTCAACTTGACATCAATATCAGATCATTTTCAATTTGACATCAACATCAGATCATTTTCAAATTGAAGATATCAATATCAGATCTTTTACAACTTGACATCAATATCAGATCTTTTTCAACTTGACATCAATGTCAGATCATTTTCAATTTGACATCAACATCAGATCATTTTCAAATTGAAGACATCAATATCAGATCTTTTACAACTTGACATCAATATCAGATCTTTTTCAACCTGACATCAGTAACAGATCATTTTCAACTTGACAACGATATCAGATCTTTTTCAACTTGAAGACATCTACATCAGATCTCTTACAACTAAGTTGAAGACATCAATAACAGATCTTTTTCAACTCAAAGACTTCAATATCAGATCTTTTTCAACTTGAAGACATCAATATCAGATCTTTATCAGCTTGAAGACATCAATATCAGATCTTTATCAACTTGAAGGCATCAACATCAAATCTTTTACAACTTGAAGACATCAGATCTTTATCAAAAAGCTATGGGCCTCAGTCTCAATCCTAGATAGAACTCCATAGCATCATGATTATCATCCTCATTGACATCATCATCATCGCATTGTAAAACCTGTTCCAGCTTCTGTCTCCAATAAGGTGGTGTAGAAAATAGGACAAAAGCACAAAGGTAACCTCCCTGAGTGCAGTAATCCTGAAAAAAAATTTCTTTAAAAAGCTATGGCCCGCCCGAGGTCTGAACCCATGACTACCGTGTGTTTGCTACAATAGCCTACTCAAACCATCCAATCTAACGGGCCACTTAATCATACAGCCTGCATGGAAGTTGACCTCAGGACCTCCATGTTGTCAGCACAACCCATAACCAACCATACTAATGGGCCACGCAATCATGTGGCCTAAATGGGAGTCGAACTCTCAACCTCCTTGTCACTGGCACAGCCCGGTAAATAAGCTAACAAGCCACTAAATCGATCTGGTTCTCATGGGAGTCGAACCTACACCCATGTTATCAGCACAGTCCTGTAACCAGCTATGCTAACCAAACATTAAACTGTGTGGTCCATATGGCACTTGAACCTATGACCTCCGTGTTAACAGCACAGTCCTGTAACAAACAGGCCATTGGATCATGTGGCCTACACAGAATTTGAACCCACAACCTCCGTATTATCAGCACAGCCCTACAACCACCCAAGCTAACGGGCCACAAAAATCATGTGTCCTACATGGAAGTCGAACCCACAACCTCCATATCACTGTTATGGCCTAGTAATCAACCAGGATAACCATCCACTAAATCATGTGGCTCCCATTGGAGTTGAACCTACAATCTCCGTATTATCAACACAGCTCCGTGACTACCCAAGCTAACGGGCCACCAAGTCATATGTCCCACATGGAAGTCGAACCCACCATCTCTGCACTATTGGCACAGCACTGTAACCAACCAAGATAACAAGCCACTAAACAGAACTGAAACCCAAAAACCTTTGTGTTATCAGCATGGCCCTGTAACCAACCAAGATATAAAGTCACTTAACAGTGTGGCCTACATGGAATTGAACCCAAAACCTCTGTGTCATCATCATGGCCCCGTAACCAACCGAGCCAACAGGGCACTAAGTCTAGTGGCCCACAAGGGAGTTGAATGCATGACCTCCACATAACCAGCTTGGCCCTATAACCAAGCCAACATGCCACTAACTCTGTGTGGCCCACATGGAAATTGAACCCGCAACTTCTGTGTTGTCAGCATAGCCCTGTAGCCAACTGAGCTAACAGGCCATTAAATCGATGCTACCTATATGGGAGTTGAACTCAAGACTTCTGTATTATCAGGAAGGCTGTGTAACCACCCAAGTTAACAGGCCACTAAACTGTGTGGACCACATAAGACTTGACCCTGCCCTAGCTTGCACCCTGGAGAGATCACTCCAGCTTTGCCTCATGGCATCGAAACAACACCGGAAGCAGCAGTCTGCTGGTTATAAGCTTTGTCCTCGTTGGTGACCTCACAGCCAGAGTGGGTGCCAGTCTTTTGGTGACCTCACAGCCAGAGTGGGTGCCAGTCTTGGCCTTCCTGCCTTGAATGTTTTGGAGTTGGCAAAATCAAGGAAAATGGGCAGCGCCTCCTGGAGCTTTGTTCCTATCATGGCCTCTGCATGACCAACTCTTACTTCCAGACGAAGCCTCAACACACAAAGTGTCATGGAGACATCTTCGATCAAAATGTTGGCACCAACTGGACATGGTCATTCATTGTCAGACGAACAAGCCTAAGTTTGTGCTTCTAACCCGCACATACCATAGTGCAGACTGTGACATAGACCACTAACTAGTAGTGTATTGCAAGATCAGACTACAACCTGAGAAGCTCCACCGTACCAAAGAAGAGGGGAAACCTTGCACCGACACCTCCAAGATCTGCTGCCAGGAGCAAAGGGCACGATACTAGGGCGCATCATCCACTGTCGATGCCAACTGACAGAGGGCTACTACTGTCCACTAAATCATATTGCCCTCATGGAAGTTGAACCTACAACCGCTGTGGTTTTTCGCATGGTCATTTTACCAACCAAGCTATCAGACCACAAAATCATGTGGCTTATAAGGGAATTGAACCCACAACCTCCATGTTATCTGCACAGAGCCTCCATGGTATCCACACAGCCCTGTAACCAAGCTAACAGGCCATTAAACTGTTTGGCCCAAACGGGAATTGAACCCATGACGTTCACGTCAACAGTACAGCCCTGTAATCAACTAAGCTAACAGGCCACAACATAATGTGGTCCACAAGGGAACTGAACCCACAACCTCCGTATTATGGACATGGCCCTGTAACTGATTGAGCTAACTGGCCACTAAACCACATGGCCCATATGAGAGTTGAAACCCTTGACTTTGGTATAATCACTACGGCCTGTAACGTAAAGAAGCTAATGGACCGTCTCTGACCCAATGTCCTGACTTTCACACATATCAGATGCTGTGAAGTCCCACAGCGAAAGGAACTTGACATTTGGCACAGCGATAGGTCTTCAGCCCTGTCTGTTTCTTCAGAGTCAATGCCGCACCACACTCGTTGCACGTGTAGGGGTCTCCGCGGTGCTTCTTCATGTGCGCCTTGAGGTCGCGCGACTGGCTGAAGGCGGCGTCACACTCGCAGCATGAGTACGGCCTCTCCCCCGTGTGTTTCCGCATGTGGGTTTTCAAATCCCCGGCCCTCCTGAAGACGGCGTCACAGTCGGGGCAGGGGTGAGGGGGCGTGTCGAAGTGGACGTCGACGTGTTTCTTCAGGTGACACGACTGCCGAAACCTGGCCTGACAGTGTGGGCACGAGTAGGGCTTCTCCCCTGTGTGCGTCCTCATGTGGACAGTCAGGTTGGTGGGCGTGGCACACACGCGCCCACACTCGTCGCACACAAAGCGTCCACTCTGACTTTTCCTGACAGCCTTAGGTGGTGAGGAGGGGTTTTCCTTGCTGACATCAGGGGGTGATGGTGAGAAATGGTTTTTCTTGCTGACTTTTGGGGCGGGGGGAGTGACCGATGAGACATCACCTTTCCGGCCAGAGTCGTCTCTTTGCCGGGAACGTTTCCCGCCCGTGTGCCTTTGCTTCACGCCACGGCTGACAAGACATTCTGCCTCGCGGACCTTCCGAGTGGACCGGCGAGATAAAACTGGCTGAAACCCCTTAGCTGTGCTCATTATGCTCGTTTCTCTGATGCTACAGTCTTTGTCATTTGTGAGATCTGTGCTGTGAGACGTCCTAACAGATCTCACAGACCCACTGTCGCTGTCAACCATGTCTTGTGTGAGAGCTGAGCCACAAGATGTCTCAACAACAGGTTTTGAGCACGCACTATCACCTGCTGACTTTCTATCACAAACAAGAGAGGAGAACACATCCTCAGCAGACTGACTGTGGCTGTGTGAGTGAGCGACACAGATCATGTTGTCACCAGCAGACACAGGGGACTTGCATGACGGTTCCTGAACGTTCTCCATCTTCACCAACACGATGGAATCCTGGTTCTGTGTCACCACGTCTTTGTCGTACACGTCTGTCTTGACGCCGACATCTGTCCTTTTGTCTTTCTCACATCCGTCCGTCATAACGCTCGTTTCTTCTGCCCAGTCCAGCTTCAAGCTCCCCGTGTCCTGTCCCCGCTCTGAAACCAAGAGAATCTGTCTGACCATGGAACGAAACAGGCAGGAAGTGTTTCACCACTTTTGGAGTGGAGTTTGGAGTGTGGCGTTTGTTCAAGAGGGCTTCGTCATACTCGGACAATTCCATATTCACTCCGCAAACATCTGCCAGCAATTACCTGGCAAACTCCCTGACCCTGAGCAAAACCCTATGTGCTGGCAAGGTCTTCCTGGGCAATAAACCTGAAAAGACGAAAGGTTACACAGCCTTATAACTGGTAGTAGTAGCATTAATGTCTAACGCCCAGCTGAATGCACAGAGCCATATCAGGGCTATAACAATCTTAATATACACATACTATAACCATCTCAATACACACATGCTATGATTATCTCAACACACAACACTGGTCCTAAAAAAAAAAACACTTGGCAAATATGAAGTACATATATCAATGCATTCGCACACATAATCTAAGGATATGCTCCTGGCGTTGACCACTCCACTCAATTTATCAGTGTGGAGGGGGGTGGGGGGGGGTTAAAAACAAACCTGAATACAAATGTACAAACATAACAAAGAGAGAGAGAGAGAGAGAGATTGATATAGATATAGATAAACATGTATACATATGAGAGCGTGACAAAAGGTCTTGATGATGTCCCCTTTGTGTCTGATTTGAGAAATAAACTATCTAGAAACATGATTTTGTTTGACTGGTTGCATTTTTTAATTATCTGATATTCTAAAGAGATAAATGCAAAAAAATCAGGTTGCTACATTGAACTGAGTGAGTCAAAACCGATTTTTGTTAAAAGAAAATGGTGAAATCGGCCATTCCAAAATGGGACATCTACTGACATGCCACACACATCAGGATTGAAAAGTTGCTTTAAGATCGAAATGAAAACTGAAACATATCAGATGACTACACTATACCTTTGCGAACATTTTCGTCCCCAAAGCATATGCGCACACTTTTTGGTTTGATTTGAATCGAATTCGAAAGTGAACATGGTCGAATGTGATTCACCATGTCCTGGAGATGCACCGCGGAACTTGTTCACTGCTGCTTTTTATTTTGCCAGAAACGATCCAGCGTTTTCAGTTCTGCAAATCTCAGTGTGTTACCGATGCACTGAACATATGATTTTAAGCTTTGGTAAAGCTATATTTTCAAAAGCAGAACAAATCTAACCTGCATTGTATTAATGTCCGATCGTCACAACCGACCTTCACGCGATAAAAATACAATGCACCGTGTGTATCCGCCATTTAAAATTGCCTACCCCACAGCCAGGTCACGTGCTCTTTCTCAGAAACGAAACCAAGAGCAGACGATGCGAGACCGGAAGAACAATAGGTAAGTGTTATATCATGTCCATCACTTTGTACGTCATCACAACCGACCCTTGGGGTCACATCTGACTGAAAGATAATGAAAAACACTTTCAATTAACACTGTGGCGAAGGGTAATTTGGCTTAAAAACATGTGCGAAACATTGTTGATGGCAACGAGCTGATCGTCACGTAGGCACTTTGCCTAGATACTGACACAGACTTTGTTTCGCATTACTTGAGTCAGTTTTCCTTAGATTCCGCCGTCACAACTGACCCCTCGAAAGACATGTCCGAAATCACAACCGACACTTTCTTTGTTCACGAAAGGAACAGTAGCAATCAGAAGACGATAAATCATTACTCACTCTTTAGCTGTGCATACCAATTTTGCCCATCGTAATTGAGGGGCCATCTCAGAAGTATGTGTGTGTACGTATAATTGTGCCAATGTTCTGTCAAATCCAGTCTGCTCCATATATCCCAAGATGGGATGGGAAATTGTTCAACACATGAACAATAGAACACTCAATCCTGTTCACCCAACATCTAGAATGCCTGTCTACATCCTCTGGACAAGCAATAGAGATGACATGCATCCCAGTCATTGGACCTCAAATCACTTTGTACCAATGCTGCCCATGACAGATCCAAGAAGACAGGTATCTGTTAGTGAGGATCAGTCTGCCTCAGACTCTAAATGCCCTGCTTCAAAACAAGACAGTATGCTGTTTGACAACTTCACCTCTAAATCTCTCAGACTGGAGGACATAGAGGTTGATGAATTCTATGTTGTTGTCTGGCATGGGAAAGAATATGTGGCCAAGATTGAGGGCACATATGTTGATGCTGTCACTCATACTGACATGGTGTGGCTTAACTTCATGGCTGAAACCTGTCACAACAGTGGCCACTACTTCTGGCCACAAAGAGACGACACATCTTGTGCGCCTCTTTCAACAGTGAAAAGGAAAGTTTTCCTGGAACTAGATCCAAGCAACAGCACACAGAGGAGACAAATATACTGCATTATATAAAATGGAAAAAATTGAACTGCATGAGATTCTACCTGTGACACTTAATCCTGTTTTCCTCAGTATAAGTTATACTATGACACTATAGCTGTCATGCTGTCACACCCTTTTCCTTTTTCTAAGAATATTCTAAGCACCTAGTATTGAATATGTAATTCGTTCGCAAAATAACTAAAATCACAATACTTGAATACGCACGTCATAAATGCTTATAAGCACTATTTATATACGCACTCATGACGCATGTGGTCACTTTATGATTCGCTTTCAAAAATGGGGATTGCATCCGAGAGTATCTTGACACAACTTGTGTGTTAGTCTCACTGTAAGTAAACATTGTGCCAGACTTTCTTGACTGTTCTCGAAGTAGCTTTTACAAAATTTAGATATTACCCGTTACTCCAATGAGGAGATGCAAATGAATCAATGCTACCGTGCCAAATTCTCTGTTAAAATTACATAGTTGTTTAGATTACTTTAAAAAAATTGCATATATTTGATGAAGAAAAAAGCATAGTTACACCATTTTGTTGGCCAGAAGAACTACTTTAATTTGTGTTTTTATTGTATTTATGTCAACTGATGCACAAAACTTGATTTAATTGTTTTTGTCATGTCCATACTGAAAATTGTCACAACTGACACTTGGTCTTTTTTTTGGGGGGGGGGGGGGGGGGGGGAATGAAATACAGAAGATCAACTGTTTGCTTGTATATAGTTATTTTTGTTTAAAATGGGCTGGTTAATATGTTTTATTCTCTTTATCAACTATAATGTACATTTGCATGATTTCTCAGTAAGTACAAACTTGATGTGGTGTCGGACGTGATGGTGGACATGAAATTGTACCTCATTCTTCATTTATAAAATAAAATAATCACTTTGTTTCTTTGTTGTCTTTGTTACATCATCCATCTTTCATGAAAGCTCCAGTTTTATGACCCTCACTCTTCAGTAACTGTTCAGTTCTAGCCATTTTTCATGTCCAGCATCACAACTGACTTTCCTCTGGGTGATCTGACATTTTCCAAATCACCAGATAAAGTGTTGTTCAAGTTATCTTTTTATGTCTGTTTTCATGCAAACAAATGACTGAACTTTTAAGAATAAAGTTTGTTTTTGTCTTATTCCAGTTTTGAATTTGTATGACCTGTGTCCCGTTTTTTGCACGACCTTTTGTCACTGTCTCATATACATATATATACATACATAAATCAAAATTGCCTAAAACTACTTAAGCACATCATCTTCCCTAGAGTCTAAAATGCAGTTAATACAAGTACCCAATTACCAATCTTAACAGAAAGTATGTAAGGCTTTAACACACATACCGGTGAATGGACAAGCAAGGCAAAAAATAACAAGAGATGACAGAAAGCAAAGGAGCAAGGCAGAACAAAGAGAAAGACAGAAAAGAGGAAATTTTCTGCCTAAGAATTTCCAGAAGGCGGGGATACTGTTTATATTGAAAGGGTTTTGTGCAGGTTTGGGGAGTCTGCCAGATAAACATTGGCAGATACATAATAATAATAATAATAATAATAATAATAATAATTACTTACAATATTTATATAAAGCGCTGACATACACATACGCATGCATGCACACACACGCACACACACACATACACATGGCTATAAATGGGGAAAAAGAAGAAAAGCAATGGAAAATTATAGAAAACATATTATACACAAATATATTATTACAATGTGATTCCACACAGAGTGGAGACAGGCTGCAGTGGGGGTTGAGTGAGGTCAGGATTTTATGCAGAGGAGAAAAGGTGAGTTTTGAGAGCGGACTTGAAGGAAACAAAAGTAGGTTGCTGACAGACTGAGAGAGGAAGTTTGTTCCAGGAGAATGGACCAGAAACAGAGAAGGCTCGTGGACCATAGGTATTGAGCTTAGTGCATGGAAAGCGAAAAGTCAGAGGATCGGAGGCAGAGCGGAGGGTACGTGAGGGAAGATAGATCTCAAGCAGACTTGACAGGTAATCGGGGGCTGCGTTACTGAGGCCAGATCTGAGTGAAGCGCATACAGAATTGTCCGAATGCAGTGAATCCCTCTTGAACAAACTCTAAACTCCAACACCAGTCATCAGCGCTTAAGACTTTACGATGAAAAATCCTGATGACTATGAAAAGAACCTGACCGCTCACTGCCGCAGTCAACTACAAAGACAAGGTAATCATTCTTGGAGGCTTCAACACTTGTGTTCAGGTTCATATTTCCTAGAGCCCAGCCAACTACTAGACCCTATCAGGGCTAACATCATGTCAAAAACGACAACCAGGTTAAGATAAAAGACAACAGTTATAAACCATGCTAAACGTTAACCTTGCAAGTCTAAAATGCAATTAAACAAAAACATACTCAGATGTACAATCAGATCAGATGAAATCTATTGATTTTTTGTAAAACTGGAAGATTGCATCAGGAGGGATACCTCTGAAGAGGTTCTTAAAGGAGTTCGCTGTATAGTGTTTATGTCTGACATTGTAAAAGTCCCAGCATTCAAAAAGAAGGTGTAACGCTTGTGCGGGAGTGGACTACTCCACTTGGCCAAATGTCCATAGACGTCATAGCACCAGTAAGTACAACTTCAATTTACATAAGCCCTTTGACTCCAGCACCCTATCCACCAACTGCAAAAACGTAACTCTGTGACTCCCTTACCTTATCCAACAGTTTCCCACAGGAAGCTGGAGGATAGAGTAATGGAATCAAAGGGTTAAGTTTTTGCTTTGCTAACATGGCTGACAAAGCAGGATTTTGGTGGACAGGATGCAGGAGTCAAATGGTTAAACATGAATAAAACGCCAAATAACCCCAGCCGAAATAATAGCTGCTCTCCAATCGTCTATATTGTCAACATTTACTGTCAGGCTTGACCTGGCTAACTGAAAGTGACAGACCTATTTAACCAATGACAACACTTCCCTTGAGACATTTATGTAATATACTTCCTCTGGTGATTACTTTCTTGTGTTTTTCTTTTCCATAATGTTTGAGTGCATTTATCATTTTATGTATTGTTTTAACCCTTTGACTCCCGCACCCTGTCCACCAACTGCAAAATCTTAACTCTTTGACTCTCTCACCCTATCCAACAGCTTCCTGCAGGAAGCTGGTGGACAGCGTGAGGGAGCCAGAGGGTTAATTTTTTGCTTTGCAAGTGTGGTTGACAATGCCGGATGCTGGTAGACAGGGTGCCAGAGTCAAAGAGTTAAACCGGGTATAACAAGACCTCTCATGTGTATATTTAGGTATTGTTTTAAACTGGGTACTATAATACACCTTAAGAGGAGGGGATACTGTTTCAAACTGAAAAAAAAAACCCTCAGTATCCCTACAGAGGGCACATGGCAATGCACTTGTGTGTACACACATACACACACACCCCAACACTCAAATACACAAAGAATCGCACACACGCACGCACACTCACACACACACTACATTCCCCCCCCCCCCCCCCCCACATACACACCCACACCCACAGAGATCATTACCTGTCAGGCCATTTTCCTCAATCCTCCAATCGTGTTCCACATCTTCAATTTCCACTTTGACCTGCATCACAATAACATCATGACACATCACTAACATCACATCACGTCACATCAAGTCACATCATGTCAAGTCACATCACATTAAGTCACATCACTCACATTAAGTCACATCACTCACATAAAGTCATGTCACCCACATCAAGCCATGTCACATCAAGTAACATCATGTCAAGTCACGTCATATTAAGTCAAGTCACATCACATCAAATCACATCACTCGCATCAAGTCACATCATTCACATCAAGGCATGTCACTCATATCAAGTCACGTCACTCACATCAAGTCACATCACTCACATCAAGTCATGTCACATCAAGTCATGTCACACCCAGTAAGGTCACATATCAAGTCATGTCACATCAAGTCACACCACTCACATCAAGTCACATCACTCACATCAAGTAAGATCACATCATGTCACACCACTCACATCAAGTCACATCAAGTCACGTCACTCACATCAAGTAATATCACATCATGTCAAGTCATGTCTTATCAAGTCACGTCTCTCACATCAAGTCAGGTCCCATCATGTCAAGTCATGTCACATCGAGTCCCATCTGGTCAAGTCACTACATGTCAGGTCATCTCACATTACGTCACATCAAGCCAGGTCATATATCAAGTCATGTCACATCAAGTCATGTCATGTCAGATCATCTCACATCACGTCACATCAAGCAAGGTCATATATCAAGTCATGTCACATCAAGTCATGTCATGTCAGATATTCTCACATCACGTCACATCAAGCAAGGTCATATCATATCAAGTCATGTCACATCAAATCACATCATGTCACATCATGTCAAGTCACATCACATCAACTGTACATCACACCATGTCACATTAACCCTTTGACTCCCTCACCCTATCCACCAGCATCCTGCATTATCATCAATAATAGCAAAGCAAAAACTTAAACCTTAACACTTCGACTCCCTTACCTTATCCACCAGCTTCCTGCAGGAAGCTGGTGGATAGGGTGAGGAAGTCAAAGGGTTATGTTTTTGCAGCTAGTGGATAGAATGCAAGAGTGAATGACATCACGACAGCTTTCATTCAGAAATGAGCGCGTGCACACACACACACACACACACACACACACACACACACACACACACACACACACACACACACACACACAAAACACACACACACACACACACACACACACACCACACACACACACACACACACACACACACACACACACACATACACACGCACACACACAAAACTGTATTTTGTGCACATGAATCACTCTTTACATAACTTAATCTGTCACCCCACCTTGACTTCTGAGTCAAAATTGCCCTGCAACCCAACTTTGACTTGTGAGCCCACTGTGCCCCTTGAGCAGACCTTGACCTGTGGAGTCATGACAGGCTGCAGTGAGTGCGCCTCTGCCCCTTGTCCCTCTCTGCAAGTGACACAAGATGTAAGAGTGCTTCTGTCCTCAGTCTTCTCTCTGAGAGATACAAGATATGAGAGTGCTTCTGTCCTCAGTTCTCTCTACAAGTGATACAAGATATGAGAGTGCTTCTGTCCTCAGTTCTCTCTACAAGTGATACAAGATATGAGAGTGCTTCTGTCCTCAGTTCTCTCTACAAGTGATACAAGATATAAGAGTGCTTCTGTCCTCAGTCCTCTCTACAAGTGATACAAGATATAAGAGTGCTTCTGTCCTCTATCCTCTCTACAAGTGATACAAGATATGAGTGCTTCTGTCCTCTCTACAAGTGACACAAGATATAGGAGTGCTTCTGTCCTCAGTCCTCTCTACAAGTGATACAAGAATAAGAGTGCTTCTGTCCTCAGTCCTCTCAGTGAGTTATGCAAGATAGAGTGCTTCTGTCCTCAGTCCTCTCAGTGAGTTATGCAAGATATGAGAGTGCTTCTGTCCTCAGTCCTCTCTACAAGTGATACAAGATATGAGAGTGCTTCTGTCCTCAGTTCTCTCTACAAGTGATACAAGATATAAGAGTGCTTCTGTCCTCAGTCCTCTCTACAAGTGATACAAGATATAAGAGTGCTTCTGTCCTCAGTCCTCTCTACAAGTGATACAAGATATAAGAGTGCTTCTGTCCTCAGTCCTCTCTACAAGTGATACAAGATATAAGAGTGCTTCTGTCCTCTATCCTCTCTACAAGTGATACAAGATATGAGTGCTTCTGTCTTCTCTACAAGTGACACAAGATATAAGAGTGCTTCTGTCCTCAGTCCTCTCTACAAGTGATACAAGAATAAGAGTGCTTCTGTCCTCAGTCCTCTCAGTGAGTTATGCAAGATAGAGTGCTTCTGTCCTCAGTCCTCTCAGTGAGTTATGCAAGATATGAGAGTGCTTCTGTCCTCAGTCCTCTCTACAAGTGATGCAAGATATGAATGCTTCTGTCCTCAGTCCTCTCTACAAGTGATGCAAGATATAAGAGTGCTTCTGTGCTCAGTCTCTCTACAAATGATGCAAGATATAAGAGTGCTTCTGTCCTCAGTCCTCTCAGTGAGTGATACAACATATAAGAGTGCTTCTGTCCCTGCTCCCTATCTACAAGTGACACAAGACATGACAGTGCTTCTGTCCTTGGTTCTCACTACAACACAGTCTATGTTGTCCCAGTAATGAAGATAAAGATACACACTTCATTACCCCATAATGAAGATAAAGATATACACTTCACTGTCTCAATAATAAAGATAAAGATCTACTCTTCACTATCCCAATAATGAAGATAAAGATACACACTGCATTGCACCAATAATAAAGATAAAGATCTACTCTTCACTATCCCAATAATGAAGATAAAGATCTACTCTGTACTATCCCAATAATGAAGATAAAGATACACACTTCACTGTCCCAATAATGAAGATAAAGATACACACTTCACTGTCCCAATAATAAACATAAAGATACACACTTTATTGTCCCAATAATGAAGATAAAGATACACACTTCATTGTCCAAATAATGAAGATAAAGATATATACAATTCACTGTCCCAATAACAAAAACAGAGATATACACTTCACTGTCCCAATAACCAAGATAAAAATATACACTTCACTGTACCAATAACGAAGATAAAGATATACACTTCACTGTACCAATAACAAAGATAAAGATATAGACTTCACTGTCCCCGATAACAAAGATAAAGATATACACTTCACTACAACACAGTCTACATTGTCCAAATAACAGAATGATACACAACAAGGACAGACATTGTTATTGTTATTTTTGTTTAAAGCCCAACTGACTGCGTAGAGCCATATCAGGGCTATTACCATTTAAAAACACACAATACTTCAACAGGAAAAAGAAAGGAAAAGAAAACTGAGTACACATATCACTGCATTTATGCACTTAATCTGAGGAGATATCCCTGGCGCTGACCTAACCATCCAATTTACCAAACATGGGATTTAAAAAACATACCTGTACACAAATTAAAACATGACTAAAGACACTAAAACATATGTAAACACACCCAAATTACCTAAAATTGCTTTCACATGAAAATATCTCATTTTCCTAGAGCTAAAAATGCACTGAACACATGTACCCAATCAACAATCGTAAGAGAAAGTAGGTAAGACTTTATAAAACACATACAGGTGAATGGACCAGCAAGGCAGAAAATGATAGGAGAATTGAGAGAAAACAAAGAAACAAGGCAGAAACAAAGAGAGTGAAAGAAAAGAGGACATTTCTAGCACAGAATTTCCAGAAGGTGGGGACACTATTTATACTGAAAGAGAAACTAGGATCCCCATTGGGGGAGGGTGGGGTGGGAGGACAGACATAAAACCCATAGGACATGACACTTCCCTGACAACAAACTACTATGCCAGTGTCATGACACTTACCCGAGGGCAGGTGATGCGTCCTGGTACTCTCTCTCTCTCTTCACTGACACTGACGACATCAACAGGACGCAAGGCTCCTCACAGTCTGGCAAACACATAACAGATGATGATGATGGAGTACTGTCAATACAACGAACGAGCAGGCATACTGGTCCTTTATCACCTGGTATAGGTCTTCATACGAGACACAAAACCTGTCCTAAAGGCACATGTTCTTTCACAGCTGTTATGCACCGTTCAAATGTGAACTTGCCTTTCATGCACTGCTGTCGCCAGGTTGCTTTGTTACAGGCATTCTCTTCCCAGTTGTTGATGCTGATGTCACAGCTCATGAGGTTGGCCTTTAGAGTATCCTTCTATCATTTTAACCCTTTGACTCCCGCATCCTATCCACCAACTGCAAAACCTTTACCCTTTGACTCCCTCACCCTAACCACCAGCTTCCTGCAGGAAGTGGGTGGACTGGGTGTGGGAATCAAATGGTTAAGTTTATGCTTTGCCAGCATGGTTGACAATGCAGGATGCTGGTGGACAGAGTGTGGGAGTCAAAGGATTAATGGTCTTCACTGGTCTTGGCATCCTTGCTTCAGCTCTCCATACAGAGACATCTCTGTAATATGACTGTCTTCCATACAGACGAGTCCAGTCCAGTGAAGCTGGTATCTGATGAGAAGAATCTTTACGCTTTGCAAGCCACACTTCTTCAAAACTTTAGGACGGGACACTAGATCTTGCCATGTGGTGCTGCAGATCTTGCGCAGATGCTGAATGTGCCATTGGTAAACAGCCCAAGTCTCGCACTTCGCAGCAATACAGGACATTCAGGACTACTGCTCTGTACACAACAATCTCAATGACCAGCCTGTTGCCATGGTCTGGCCATAACCTGTTGGTCAACCTTCCAAAGGCACAGCAAGCCTTGGAGATGTGGCACCACCACCTCAGCATCATGAAATCAACTGCTACTTACTGTACTGTCCAGGTAGCAGAATTTGTCTGCAGTCTTGATCTCCTGGTGGTTGATATGGAAGTCCACATGTCTCCTCCCTCCCTGATCTGTTTTCATGCTTGATGAAGATGACGAAGTGCCAGAAGCCTGTGATAATGTTGACTGAACATAACCCTTTGTATTTCTGGGGCTAATTGTATAGTATATCACATCATGCAGCACATTTCATATCATCTCTGACATCACATTATATTCTAAGGATTTCCAGTCAACAACCTGGTTATTGTAAAACAGTATACATGTATTCCATCACAAACAATATCAGAGTGATCTTTGGGTTTCTTCCCTCTCAACATCGGAAGGAGGGGGTATTTCTCTGTGTGTGTGTGTGTGTGTGTGTGTGTGTGTGTGTGTGTGTGTGTGTGTGTGTGTGTGTGTGTGTGTGTGTGTGTGTGTGTGTGTGTGTACATGTGTAAATGGGCTTACACATGTGTGTGTGTGTGTGTGTGTGTGTGTGTGTGTGTGTGTGTGTGTGTGTGTGTGTGTGTGTGTGTGTGTGTGGTGTGTGTGTGTGTGTGTGTGTGTGTGTGTGTGTACATGTGTAAATGGGCTTACACATGTGTGTGTGTGTGTGTGTGTGGTGTGTGTGTGTGTGTGTGTGTGTGTGTGTGTGTGTGTGTGTGTGTGTGTGTGTGTGTGTCACAGTTAGTGTGTGTGATGGTGTATGTATGTGACGCCTTCCTAACACATGTTACGTCTCTATAAGCTTACAATGGTATATCACCACATACAACGTCTCCATATACTCACCATGTGTGTGACAGTGCATATGTGATGTCTCTCCCTCATCTTCTCTCTCCATCTTCACTGCTGACAGCATCATTGGACTGTGTGATTCTGCTCCATTCCCCTCACCTGCATACACACACACACACACACACACACACACACACACACACACACACACACACACACACACACACACACAGATACACACAAATCAGATTAAGCATAACTCACACTGAAATAATTCAATCTTGTGCAATGTTGTGAGCCTGTCAGTGTCAAATGTAAACAACAAAGGTTTCAGTTTTCAGTTTTTCAAAGACGACATCTCTGCACTTGGAATGAATTCCATTTTGCACTGGTACCACAGATGCTATGTGATAGCCTGTACGATCCAAAATATTCATAGCATAAACTTTACACTTCCACATAAGCCCTAAACACTTCATTATGCAGAAGAGGACAGAAGTCCTCAACATGGGCTGCAGATGCCAAAACTGTCATCACTCAATGACGGAACCAGAAAAACACAAAAGCAGAATCAGAAAATGTACAAAAACACATCTGTCCGCACATGGGCAGTCACACTTGCTTTGGACTTTACCATAGTTTATGACAATGTGATGTTATATAATGATCTGGAGGTACGCCAAACCACCTAGGAGTGGACAGAGTTTAGGGCCAAAACACTTTTCTTTCTCCTTTTTACGAATTAACGTGGTAGGCCTTCAGGCCCATTCACAGGGGACAGGGGGACTTGCCAAAATGGGAACCAAATCACAGAAATAGCAAATGTAAACTGACTGAATTCCAGTACAACATCAAAAATATGAGTGCAAACAGGATACAGTTGCTGGAAATGTTTATCAAAATGGTGTGGGTGTGATCAGTGTCACCAGCAGCCTTATGGTGGATCTAGTTAGTTTTCACTCTCATCAGCATGACCAGAACTGTCTCTTTCTTTTTCAGCTTGACTGGAACAAGAATGAGATCTTTTTGTATATCATCTTGACTTAACCCTTGAATTTTTGCAGTTACATCTGCATAAACTTGTAGCATCTTTCTTATCAGCAGTTGTGAATGTGATATTTCAAAAAGATCAACAATATCAACAAAGGTGTTTTAACTACTGTCCCTAAAAGTGAAATTGTTAGCATTCATAAATCACATCTTACAGCTCCATATTCAATTTGTGACTAAGGTTTTTTGTTCTACTACCAACCACATATGTCCCCCTCCCCTCCCTGCACCCTCTTCTTCATTGACATTAACTATCATTATTTCACTCAATTCACTGTTTACATATACTCAGGCCTCAGGTCCTCTTGTCACCGTCTATCTACCTGTGTTGCTCTCACAGTATCAGCTTAGACACTCTGAGTCTGACACTCAGCAGGTTGCAACTCAAATGTCAGTGATCATCTGTGATGTTAATCATGATGGCATGATGAGTATGGAGTCTGGAGTTTATTCAAGACGGATTCATTGCACTCAGACAATTCCATATGTGCTCTGCCCAAATCTGTCAGTAATTATGCCTGGCAGACTCCCTGAGCCTGTGCAAAAAATATATGAGCTTGTGACAAAAGGTGATCGTCCAGACCCCTTGTATATTTATCGCACAAATAAAGAATTAAAAAATTACCAATGCTTCTTTATTTATTGCTTGATGCTTTATAATACCTTGAAGAGATACATAATATAACATGGTGAGTCTGGGTGTCTGCCTTTCATTTGAAAATGCCCAAGTTGTACGCTTTTCTTAGATAAATTTTCCCGTTCAAGATGGCGGACGAGTGATGCGGTTGGTGTCGAAGCCTGGATACATATCTAAATTGCATACCATCACAACAGTATGAATAAAAGATGCAGAAAAATCAACGGCGAACATGTTAATATCACAAACTGTTTCTATTTCTGATTGTTTTCGATGCAGTCAAGCGGTAAAAATCCGTTTGACAGTCGTAACGCTGAATGTCAAATCGTGTCGGTCAGCAAATCTCTCGATCGTTCACATCAAGTTCGGTTCGGTTTCGTGTTCATATAACTCGGCATGTCAGGCAACACTAACCGAATGGAGAAAGGTGTTTTCCGAACCAAATTGGATTCAATGGCTGCAAACGAGCGCGAAATCCATACGGTAGTAAGCAGTATGTCAGAAAATAACGACCGTATTTTTTCTCGCAATTCTACTAACAACGAACTTACAGATCCCATGCCGTGCTTTAAATAGCACTCAAGGCAAACGGTTTCAAATCGAGGCTGGAGCTTTCGTCAAGAATGGCGCGTCGAAGCAGAGAAGGTGAGGAAATGTTGTTTGTCCACAATCATTACGACCGTCAGAAATCGTAACAACTGTCAAATGCATAACGACCGTCAGAAGAAAATGATAGAAACATTGGTTTCAGCTGTTCTGTCAAATGTGTTTCTGTAAATGATTAAAATTCTTTAACATGCAAGTGAACCAAAAGTAGAGTGGCGGCAATTCAACGGGATTTTCCGCAACTTTTGGGCGATGTTTTGTGCATGACACATGATTAGGACATCGTTTTAGCGATGTCCGAAATAACGACCGAAGGATATTAAGTTAATCAATGTATCAATTATACGTGAAACTGGGGCAGAAAACGGCTTGGAATTTCTATTTTGCTTCTTCTTTAAATACATGACAGAACTAAAGTTCAGATCATATGATTAGTGGGAAATCTGGCGATTATTTGACAGTTGTTACTCTCATAGTTGAAGACATTATCATTCAGTATGTCTGTCGTAACGACCGTCAGTATCTCTTGTGATTAATAAATGATAAGTTTATTTTCATTATGATACATATTTACTTTGAAAATTTGAAAGTGCACATTTTCGGCTATTTCCATAATTCTTTTTGATAAAATGTGAAGGAGTAGAGACCAGCAACCAGATTCCACCAGCCCCCTTCCTCCCAGTCCCTCCATTTATTCTTTCTTCACAGTTCACCTCTTTCAAATGCAGCTTGTAAAATGGAGGAATGGCAAGGGGGGTATGTATTTGTTTTATGTTTTGTTTTGTCTAAGAGCTTTTAAGTCGGTGTTCAGTCTCACACAGTCATACTCGTAGCACATACAAGGAAAAAAGAAACACATGTTTCATCAGAAATGATTTTAATACTTGCTTAAAATGTATGCTCACTTTTTGATTTTGTATTTGTTTACTGTTTTTTTACGTTTATTTGTCTGTTGTCAGGTGAGGCAACTGGTATCCCTACAACTTTCTCTGGGACACAGTCTGGGAATCCTGTACTTGGTGTTTCCACTCCAACTACACTGACAGCAACACCAAAGAAAAAACATGATGTCAATTCACCGTCACCACAACGACTGAAAGCAGCTTACAAAGCACGGCTTCATGACCTAAAGAAGTCCAGAACCAGAGATGCAGCATTATTGAAAAAACTGTTGCATGATTTTGTCGACACATCAGTTACACCAGACAATGCTGATTTGTATAAAAGAAAGAAGAGTTCCCCAGCATCAAAGACAGCTTTGAACTTTCTGAATGATGTTGCAGTGGACATCCCAGGAAAAAGGTCTGTATCTAAAAAAACTGGGCAACAAAAGAAAATCTTGCCCAAGAGACTGAGGAGACTGCACAGGGACTTTTGCCAAAAATTCCCTGACAAAAAGGTCTCTCTGAGAACTTTTTATCGTCTCTTGCCAAACAGCATATTGACATCACGAAAACAAGTTTTCCGTCAGTGTTTGTGTGAGATCTGTGCAAACATTGACTTACAACTTGATGCAGTAAACAAGATCATTACTGCACCGATTGATGGCAGAGATGAACTGTCTGAAATGAGTCTCTGTCCTCAACCCACACTGTCATGCCTACAGCGCAAATGTAAACAATGTGGTGTCGAGAAAATCAGGTGTCATATTGACACCCATCTTGTTGACCATCAAGACCAGGCCAGTCCAGTAAAATGGAAGTCATGGCAAATGGTACAGACAGAGAGAGGGAAACGAAGGGAGCTGATACAAAGAGAAGGAACAATGAAAACTCTCATTAATGAGTTGCTGAAAGAATTCCATTCCTTTTCTCAGCATCTGTTCACCTTCCGCTGGCAGCACCATCAGTTGAAAACCATCCAGACCTCTCTGCATCCGAAATGGGCCATTGTCATCATGGATTTCGCAGAAAACTTTCTGTGTCGATACCAAGATGAGGTGCAAAGTGCCCACTGGGGGTACAATCAGGTCATTGTTCATCCATGTGTATTCTATTACCAGTGCCCAAACTGTGTGGATCTCGTCACTGATTATTTAATTTTTCTCTCTGATGATCTCAACCATGATGCCCACATGGTGCAGGTCATACAAAAGCAGACCAAACAGCATCTTGCTGCCACCATGGGGCAGCTGGATAAAATGGTCATATTTTCTGATGGTTGTGCTGCACAATACAAGTCAAAACTTCCTTTCCACTATCTTGCCAACAGTGCTGCTGCTGATGTTGCTGTGGAGAGATGCTATTTTGGAAGTCGTCATGGCAAGAGCCCCTGCGACGCTTGTGGGGGTGTCATAAAAAGACTGGTTGAAGATGACATCCTTTCAGGATCTGTAATCCAGAATGCAGCATCTATGTACCAGAACTGTTGTGAGCATTTTGACAAGACTATGTTGCTCAGGTGCTGGAAGTGGACAGGGAGGAAGAGATGGTCAAACTCAGTTTCATGGAGTCTCGAAAGGGATTCTATGTCTGGCCCTTGCAAGAGGATCTTTCCTGGGAACGTGTCCGTGTTTTGAAGGAAAAGGTGGAGATGGAGATGAATGCTCTGATGAGCAATCAGAGGATGCAGTTTTTTTAAATTAAAAAGTAGACCAAAATCTGACCTTGATGTCTAATAGGGACATAAAATGAGCTTTTGTTTTGGCATGTGGCTGTATTTTGCTCACTCCTGAAATTGACATTGTGCACGGTTTCCAGTGATGTGACTGTTGGTTTACCAATGAATATTGACATAAATATTATGAGATGTTCAGTATGCAAATTTAAGTGCTCCATGAATAATACTTTTTGGAAAGTCTGTTATGATGATGTTTTTCCATTGACACTGTGTCATTGTCAGCAGCTAATCACAGTCAATGCTGATGTTGTTTGGGAAAGTAAAAATCAAATGTTTACAAGAATCTTTTTGATTCTACTTTTGTACCATAACAGTATTATGGCTCCATTTTCCTTGTTTCTGATGTGTTGCAACTAGTCATCATTTTTTGCCATAAAGATGAACCTTGTCTCAGACTGCTTGATATCATAATTTGTGGCATGACAATTTGACTTAATGTTTGCTCCTTTATTTGTCTTTGTACATTCAGTTAAATAGACAGAAAGAACAGCTAACAAACCAACCAAACAAAACAATTTTGCCACATGTTTTCTTGTGAAATTACATTTGTTAACCAGTAACCTGTTTTAAAGCATTTTGAAAACATATTTGTCATCAAGTGTCAAAACGACATTTAATGTTGCAACTTTCTTTGGTTTCTTGTAATTTGTAATTATGTTCTTTAACCACAAAATGTATTTTCATATGATTTGTAAGCGCAAAGCGCTCTGAGCTTATCAGAGAGAGCAGGTGCCCTAAATGTACATGTTATTATTATTGTTGTTACTGTCAAACTGTTTCTATTCATTTTGATCATAAATAATCTAATTCCTGTCAGCACATGAACAGTTTGTTGAGTATGTCCAACAGTGAGGCCATAACAACTGTCAGATGGATTCTGTTTAAGGTGTCTACATGATCATTGTGACTTATTTAGCTTGTTTTAAAGGCCTTTATGTGTAAAATATAACAATAACAATATAACTGTACTCAAAGGAAAAGTATGCCCATTTTTTTTAATGATTGTTGTTATTTTTGCATTGTTGGGAAATACTTGGGTATGTCCAATGCAACATCATAACAACTGTCAGATAAAAACGCCATATCATGGTAACAAGGCTACTGTGGGTCCTATACTTGGTATCATTATATGAAATGCACCCTCAACAACACAGAAAATCATCAGAGGATGCAGTTACTGTCTTATTTCCAACTGAGCAATAAAGAACAAATCAATATGTCCCACGGTTGTTATGTCGGACATACCATCTCATGTGAAACTTGATCTTAAACTGCACAGATGCCTTTTCTTTTGGAATGAAATTTAGCTGTAATACTCAGTCTTACTCCCACTGAAACAATTATGCTGTATAAGAGACATTCAAATAGGAATATTGATAAAGTTGAATGTCCAGCATAACAACCGTCAGATGCTCGTTATGATGCCTTATCGCATTACTAGCGGAACATCGGTGCATGAGTTATCTTTTTATGTATATTTTTATGACCCTTAAACATCAGTCTTCCTTTGGACAAAATTGCTGTTAATAAAAACTATTTTGAAAAATCCACTTTTTGTTGGCTTTTTTGGACGACCTTTTGTCACTTGCTCATATACTGGCAAGATCTTGAACTGAGGAGCAGAATGGGTAAGGGACAGGAAGACTTTTGAAATACTAAGCTGACATCACCAGAATGAGTTAAGACGGGCAGCAAGCAAGCCAGTTTTTAATGTTGCGTGCTGATCCCGAGTCCAAGCCTCTATCAAAAGAACCAACCAGTGTGGCAATGATGACAATGATATTCTGTTATGTGTCGTGGTGATGCAATGCCAATGATAATCAATACCACCGAACCATTGATTTGATTACAGATAGGCATCGAGTGATGCTTACCTCTCTGCTTTGTCTGAAGGAAATCAGAAGACTGGTTTTCCATCACAACATGATTTGCAATCGCAGTCAATGTTGCAACATTTTACCGAAAAGGCGCAACAGATGTCATCATCGTGCCCCCTGTGCATGCCAGAAAGAGTTCTTCACCTCCGTCCTTACAAAGTTAAAACTACTGAAACTGAAAGTAGGTAATACGCCTAATATTCTCTACCAAATCTGAACAAACTTTAAATTTACATGTTTTTTGATAGTTACAAATATGAGTTTATAATCACCACTTAATTGTCAACAACACTGTTGTGATTGCAGATTATCATGGTCTATGTTTCTGGGTGAAAACCACCACCCATAAAACATATGGTACCAACAGACTCCCATCACCTCGAAACCTAACTTTCAAAATTCAGCCATTTTCTATGTAACCGGAAGCGAGATAGTGAGTGAACTTGATTGGCCTACCGGCTGACGACAGCTTGATAGTGACAATTCCGACAGTTTCCATGGTGTCATCATAAAGGAATGACTAGATCTACGGCTATCACCTGTTGTCTAGAGAGCAGCAAGAAGTCCTGATGAAACTCCATACCGGAGGCTCAACGCTCATATGTGAACCACAACTTCGAACTGGCACCTCCATCAAACCTCCTTCTGCAACCAAGAGGACCAAACAGCAGGTTCTGCTAACAGCTATTGGACCACCAAACTCCTCCTCAACCAGCAGGAACTGAAAAAAGAATAAAAAAACAGCCATAGTCATGGTCAGATGTGTCTTGACCATGTAAACAAAAGAGGAAGAAACCGAAGAGAAAACAGAAACAGAAACAGAAACTGGCGGTGGCATCCACTGACACAGAAGCAGAAACTGACGGTGGCATCCGGAATGGTGCAAACAGGCTCAGCCACATGCGTTGATAGTCAGCTCGTCAGTCAGACCAGAGCTGTGGCTTTGATGCACACCGTGGTGCATTAACTCTACTGCACCGACATGATCGCCTCGTTTTTGCCTCGTTTTTGCCACAGGACTCGCAAGCAAGCGTCATTAAATAATATTGCTGTATCATTCAGCTAGCTTCAATTCGATTTTGTGGCAAAGTTCTGCTATTAAAAAACAGTTATGTAAAGCTTCTACGATGCATGTCATGCACTGGCGTTGTTATGCCCACACTGTGCAGGTAGTATTTTGCTGCACAGTTTGCATACTCCGCCTTCTGGGTGTTTTCATGTTTGTATAAGCCAGCCACTGACGTGATTAGCAGGAATTTAAACCCTTTGACTCCCGCACCCTCTCCACCAGCATCCTGTATTGTCAACCATACAAGCAAAGCAAAAACATAACCTTTTGACTTCCTCACCCAGTCTACCAGCTTCCTACAGGAAGCTGGTGGATTGGGTGAGGAAGTCAAAGAGTTATAAGGAAGCTGGTAGATTGAATGAGGAAGTCAAAGGGTTATGTTTTTGCAGTTGGTGGATAGGGTGCGGAAGTCCAAGGGTTAATGTAGGCCAACACACAGTTCAATTATACCACCCTACACGTACGTATAGACCTACACACGAAGGGGGTTTAGACACTGGCAGGTCTACAAACATTTGAATCAAATTCAGGACCTTGAAACTGGAAATCTGACATTAACGCTTACAAATTATGATAATGATAATTCTATTCGTATAATGCAATCAGCTATATCAACGCATGCAGGCTCTGGCATTGCGTTTTACATGGCAACAACAAAAAGAATTGGGCAGGGGTGGGGGTGGGGGTGGAGGAATCATCATCATCACCAGGTGCCTTGCCGCATGGCGTTGGCGATTATGGACTTCCATCTATCTCTATCTTTTGTTGCCTCAAGCATCTCTTCCACCCTCCCTGCACCCACCCTCCTCAGCCACTCTGCAAGTCCGTCTAGTATCTTCTCCCTGGGTCTACCTGGTGCTCTCCTTCCCTCCAGCTTTCCCGTTGTGACCAGGTGTTCCAATTCCCCTTTCCTCATAAAATGGCCATGAATGTTGCCTGCCTTTTCCTAATCTTCCTTATGAATGATCTACTTGTGTCTGCCTCCATGTGGAGGAATGCCATGTCAATACATTACTGCAGTGAAAACAGAGTCGGATACACACACTAATGCAAGAAAAACACAGTTCATCAATAATAACAACAGATGTTAACATGAAATCCAATATAGGTAGTAGTGACACTATTCTACAAACATTATGCAGGAAAGAAAAAGGCACATATCGCCTGATACATACACGCGCACGCATGCACACACGCACGTACACACATTCACTCACACACACACATACACACACCCATATATACATAGTGCAGGGAGGGGAGGGAGCGACCTACTGAAGTCCGTACAATAATACAGCATAAATATAAACATAATGCAATATGGACATAGTACATCAAGAATAACTTGAATTAACAACAATTTAGAACAGAGAGATTTGTGATAATTTCCTGAAAAGCCAAGTTATGAAACAAGACAAAAGAGACCAGATAAAAATTAATCCTATCTAGGTCAGTTACAAAGCAGCAGGAGCAAACTATCACTTCATAAATACAATGGTATTCACCAAGCAACAGTCTGTACGACATTATTTGTTGCAATGTCGTTTTCAGGTTGATCAGACAGAACAAGTCAGAACCAATGCTGAGGCAGAAGTTTGTTGAGTGGCCAATGTATCTTACTATTTACAGCTATACCCAAATTCCTAGCCTACTCAGAACCGATCTGTTAGCTGCCCATCTCATTATTTCCATCATTCTGGTGGTTTCAGTTTACTATTTCATAAGTCCCTCTTTCCCCTGCCCTCCCTCACCCATTTCAAGACCCTGCCAATGTGTAGGCTTTTTGTGCAGGCTCAGGGAGTCTGCCATATGATTGCTGCCAGAGTTGGGTGGAACACAATGGAATTATCTGAGAGTGATGAATCACCGGGTTTGTTTTCATTTTACAGCTAAACCATCATGAGAAACCTAGAAGAACGCCCCGGATTAAAGGTTAGAGGAAAAATGATAACATTCGTTACTCAGATGACACCGTGCTAATTGCAGAAAATGAAAGGGACCTACAAAACCTTGTGAATATAACAGAAATAGAAAACAAAACAAACAAAAAAAAACACATGAAATCCGCTCATGCAAAATAACAGCAAATGGCACAACTTTGAGACAGGTTGATAATTTAAATATCTGGGAACGGTCATCTCACCAGACTGCAGATGCACATCAGAAATAGCCAGCAGAATCGGCCAAGCCAAAACAGCATTCAAGAAGATGAAAAGCATTCTTACCGATAAATGCCTATCAGTTAACATCAGGAAGAGAGTTCTTGAATGCTATATAGAACTGATACTGTAATACGGTTGTAAGGCGTGGACAGTCAACAAGCAAAGCCAGAACAAGATTGAGGCAGCCGAGATGTGATTTCTAAGAAGAACGTTGAAAGTTCCATGGACAGCAAAGAAACCAAACGAGACAGTCTTGATGGAGGCAGACACAAGATGATCATTCATAAAGAAGATTAGGAGAAGAAAAGCAACACTTATAGGCCATTTTATTAGGAAAGGGAAATTAGAACAACTGGTCACAACTGGAAAGCTGGAGGGAAAGAGAACACCAGGTAGACCCAGGGAGAAAACATTGAACGGATTTGCAGGGTGGCTGAGGACTAAGAGGGTGGAAGATGTGCTTGTTTGTTTGTAATCTTACGCTTGACAAAGGCCAGTTGGCCGAAAATTTGCGCCTGTCTTGTCTTGTGTTAAATACGCGTTCTTATTCTTCTATCGTGTTTTTTTTTTTCTTTTCTGGTTTATGTATTTGTTTGTTTCATTCTTTCTTCCCTTAACAATTTTCCATTCATTTATTTATTTGTTTCATTTTTGTTTATCAGTTTTGGTTTCGTTTCATGTATCCATTGTCTCTGTAGTTCACTGTGTCAGTTTTAACAGATATACAATATTTTTTCCTGATAGTGTTTCTATTTATAATTGTGCTGTCTCCCATCAGCTGGCTGTCAACTGCTGGCTGTACAAATCAATCCATACTTCAGCTGAACAGTGCAGTCTAGAACTGCTTGGTTGAAAGAGAGACTGATCGCACTCAGACGGTTCCATATGAACTCCCCCCAAACCTACCAGCAACTTTATCCGTCAAACTCCTTGAGCCTGCGGAAGTCCCTATTCGCTGGTAAGGTCTGAAATGAGATGGGAGGTGGGTGGGTGGGTGGGATGTTAACCCTTTGACTCCCGCACCCTATCTTCCAACTACAAAAACAACCCTTTGACTCTCGCACCCTATCCACTAACTACAAAAACAATCCTTTGACTCCCGCACCCTATCCACCAACGACAAAACTTAACCCTTTGATTCCCGCACCCTGTCCACAACTACAAAAACTTAACCCTTTGACTCCCGCACCTTATCCACAACTACAAAAACTTAACCCTTTGACTCCCGCACCCTATCCACCAACTACGAAAACAATCCTTTGACTCCCGCACCCTATCCACCAACTGCAGAATCTTAATCCTTTGAGTCCTTCACCTTGTCCACCAGCTTCCTACATATACAGGGTGATGGATTCAAAGGGTCAAGTTTTTGCTTTGCTAGCGTGGTTGAAAACGCAGGATGCTGGTGGACGGGGTGCGGGAGTCAAAGGGTTAAATTAAGTGACATTATAAAACACTAAGCTGACATCACCAGAATGGTTGGCTGAAGCATCAAGTAAAAGATCGGCAGCAACGAACACTGGCCAGTTTTTAGAGCTGGGGGTAAACTTTACCGTAGGCAGTATTCTCTTTGCTGTGGTTATTGTTATGGCTTCAGCGAATGCGTGTGTGTGTATGATAGTAAAAATAGTGGTGATGGCGGTGGCGGGGGGGGGGGGGGGGAGGGGGTTGACAGAAGGAGAGAGGGCAAAAACATGGCAGACAAAGCCGACTGGTACCATGGCTATCTTTACGTTGGGGAGAGAGAGAGGGAGAGAGAGAGAGAGAGAGAGAAGAAGAGAGAGAGAGAGAGTGTGTGTGTGTGTATGTTTATGTGTGTGTGTGTGTGTGTGTGCTCTGTGTGTGTGTGCGTGTGTGTGGTGTGTGTGTGTGTGTGTGTTGTGTGTGTGTGTGTGTGTGTGTGTGTGTGTGTGTGTGTGTGTGTGTGTGTGTGTGTGTGTGTGTGTGTGTGGTGGTCTTTGATTTAATGTCTATTCACTAAAGTGATTTTAGACCAAAAAAAAACCAAAAAAAAAAAAAAAAAAAAAAACCCACTTGGAAATGGTTAATTTTCAGGAAAAAGAAATGAACAAGAAAAACAAGACAAGAAAGAAAAATTCACAAATGACGTCATCATAAATAACGATTGAAACAGTAAACTTAGCTAACCATAACACTGAACATGAGAAGTAATGGCGCGTTAAAGATAATTCGCTATAGGACTTTTTGACAGGCTAACAAAAAATTCATATGTTAAGGATGGTGAGGCAAATATGTCAGAAACTGTCTTTGTTGATAACGTAGGTATATGTCGTTTTACTCGAACGCATGAAAGAATATGACTATGTGTAATCTTCTTTCCACACAGGCACACTATATTCCTGGTGTATTTTGTTTTGAAAGCATCAAGTTTCCACCTATACATAAGGGATTGTATACTTCTACTGGCAGGGAACCGCTTAGGTGTTTTGCTAATTTCAAAATTCATGTAACACTTTTCATACTTTTTCTGTTTATCTTGAAACTGCTTCCATACGTAGGCGTCCACTAAGGTATAACACTCATGCAATGAGAGGGAAAGTTGTATATGTTTTGAATCTGGTGAGCTCTTTGCCCCCCGTTTGGCAGCCCTATCAACCATATCATTGTAATGAAAAGAACTATGAGATGGTATCCAGCAGAAAGTAATATCAGTGCCTCTTAAGGATAAACTATTAATCAAGTGAGTAATTTCCAATATCATTTCAGATCTTGTTTGTAATTTTGTTAATTCAAGAGCTTGAAGTACAGATTTTGAATCAACGCAAAAAAGTATCTGGGGAATTGTCTAGGAAGATTTATCATATAATTCAAAGCCATTAAGATTGCAAAGAGTTCTGCAGTAAAGACAGATTTATTAAGTCCTATATAGAAAGATTTCTCAATTTTGAGAGCAGGTATTAAAAACGCTGAGCCTGCTTGTCTTTCAATTATTGAACCATCAGTGTAAACTTTCAAGTGATCGGAATAAAAGTCTTCTATATGACATTTAACGTGACTTGCCAGTAATTGATATTATCTTCTTTTTTTAAGTCAGTGTGGTGTATGTCAAATCGTGCTCTTTGGAGTTCCCAACTGGGTACTGGTGAAAACGAAGGTCTTAAAGTTACAGGACCTGTGTCTAAATCAATTCCAGAGCCTTTCATAACTTCAGCTGTAAATGTTGCAAGCGTGACCTGTGAGGATATTGATTTAGCTCTTTTTGGAAAGTCGGTATCTGATCTTACTTTTGTCTCTGTTTTGATGCTATTTTCTATGGTAGTGTTTCTTAACAGAAATTTAGTAGAAGCGACTTTCCTTTGTTCATCAAGTGGCAACAATTTGATTGCATTGTATGTGCGATGGCAACAGGCATGCATTGGAAGACCCAGCGCAAGTTTGAAACCTTTACAATCTATGCTCTGCAGTTTTGTGAGTAAGTGTTTTGGTGCACTGAAGAATATTTCTTGGGCATAGGTTAATTTAGATCTAATAAGCGATTTACTGAGATGAACAAGTGTTGATGCATCTTGTCCCCATATCTGTTTGCGAACTATTTTCAAGAAATTTAAACTTTTTTGAGCTTTTGTTAATAAGTATTCAATATGCTGATTCCAAGATAATTTGGCTGTAAGGGAAACCCCTAAGAATTTAATTGACTCATTATACTGAAGAAGAGTATCTCCCAGTTTGAACGTGGGAACATTTGCTGGGTTAGCTCCACTGTTAAACAAAACTATCTTTGTTTTTTCCACGGATAGATGCAGTCCATTTTCTACCATATATCGTGCTATTTTATCGAGTTCTAATTGATAACATTTACGCGTATAATTAAGACAGCGCAAAGGAGTTTTTCTTTTCATATTTACCTGCATCCACATGCATAAATCATCAGCATATTGAGCTAAAGTTACATGTTTAGAAATTTTACTGGGTAGGTCATGCAATAATATCATGAAGAGAAGGGGAGCAATAACGGATCCCTGAGGGATACCCATTTGAAGAAATCGTTTTGAAGAATACACATTTTCGATCCTCGTTTGAATTACACGGTCTTCTAAGAAGCATTGGACATAATCAAAAATGTGACCTGTTAGCCCAATACTTTTCAATTTGAGTAATAATCGGGAGTGCCATACCTGGTCGTATGCTTTAGTTATATCAAAAAATGTAGCTAAAACACATTGGCGTCTGGCAAATTGTTGTTTGATATTAGTGGTTAGCTTTGTTAGGAGTTCCACTGGTGACCTGCCTTTTCTAAACCCTGCCTGATTCACTGGTAATATGTTGTTCTTTTCACAGTAGTACATCAATCTCTTTAGAATTATTTTCTCCATAAGTTTACATACGTGCGATGTTAATGCAATTGGCCTATAGTTTTTCAAGTCAATATTGCATTTACCTGCTTTTAGTACAGGAACCACTATTGATTGTTTCCAATAGTCGGGCAGTTTGCCGCTATTCCAGCATTTTTTAAACATATTATGTAGCAAGATTAAAAAAATTTCTGGTAAATTTTTCAACATCTCATTGGAAATTGCATCAAATCCTACTGATGTCCTTTTATTTGGAATTGATTTAATGGCATCTTTTAATTCTTGGAGCGTGATTGGTGCATTTACATAGTGCGTATTATCTGGGACAGGATCCTTGTATGCGTCGGTCTTTTCTTCCTGTACCCTATAATTTCTACTAGAGGCAGGAAGTCCTTCTACTCGACAGACCTCAGCAAACATGTCTGCAAAAGCTTCTGCTTTCTCCTGTGAGCTAGGTAAAGGATTGTTTTCTAGCTTTACTGGAATTGATGACAACTTGATCCCATTTTTCATTGTTTTCAGTTTTTCCCAAATCTTTTGCATATCTTTATGGTCACTTACTTCATATGTACAAAAAGATGTCCAATATTGTTCTTTAGCTTGTTCTATGACTCTGTTACAGTTTATGTTCGCACTTTTCATTGCCGTATGATTTTCAGGTGACCTATTAGCTATATATTGTTTGTATTTTTCTTTCTTTTCGTTGACTGCCTTTTCACAATCTTTATTCCACCAGACTTTTCCATGATGTTTTCCTGTTTTTGATGCTTTAAGTTCTGGAATTGAAATTTTTGCAGCCCTTAAGAGTGACTTACAGAAATCTGCGTACATATCGTTTAAGGTCGTTGTTTCAGATAGATCTGTTCTTGTATTTCGTAGGAAAGCTTTAAAACTGGCCCAATCTGCGTATTTATAGTTAAACTTGGGTAAACTATCTTGTGGTATTGCATCAAACTCAGTGATCAGGTTAAGGGTAAGAAATATGGGGATGTGATCTGATCCCAACAAGTCATCCTCTGTTTGCCATGTGGCATTTGGTGCTAGCGATGGTGAGATTAAGGTAAGGTCGATAGCTGTGGGTCTGTGGGTTGGTATATCAGGGACACGGGTCACGCGTCCATTGTTTAGTAAGTATAAATTGGAATCTATAATATTTTCAATCAACCTGTTGCTAGTTATGTTTTTACAATTCTTGTCCCAAAATGGGGCATGTGCATTAAAATCACCACCAACTATCCACTTGTCACGTTGGTCATGAAAATGTTTCAGCCACTCAGTATTCACAGAATCGGGACCTCTTGGTAGATAAACAGTGTGTGTGTGTGTGTGTGTGTGTGTGTGTGTGTGTGTGTGTGTGTGTGTGTGTGTGTGTGTGTGTGTGTGTGTGTGTGTGCAGGGGGCGAAGAAGGTTGTTTCGCTTGTGATTACTTTATGTTGTTTTGTTCAGATAAGTTTCATGTCTCCGAGTTTCATAGTTACCCAACGATGGACTATTGTGTGCTTTGACTGTAAATGATAGGGCCTCTGTG
>JAPXFY010001215.1:0-2500 GCA_030674185.1 Monoplex corrugatus | reverse complement strand
AACTCAGCCGTTTTGCATCCAGTTCAGGCTAATCTTTGAAACGTGCCACAGACCTAACCAGTTAACTATTTTGACAGGTGCGGAAGTCAAGTGGACAAATGTTAAACTTTCAGTCTGAGGGTCCTGGGTTTAATTCACTAGACACAGCCACCTGGTGGGCAAAGGATGGATATTTTTCCGATCTCCTTGGGCAATGTGTGTGCAGCCAGCCTTCATGTAAAATCCGTGCATGCAGAGTGTCACATGAGCACATGAAAGATCTTGTATAAATGTTGTCAGTGGCTGGATTACGAAAACATGAAAATACCCAGATGCATACGCACCAACAATGCACAGTGTGCATAGCAGAGTGGAATATGATCAGCTTGTGTAATGGTTTGAGTTCTCTGTGCTCAACTGAAACAACTGATCATGTCCGTAGGTGTTATATTAATAGTGTAATTCTCCATTTCTCCATTTAGGTTAAGAGGATGGCCTAAAGCTACATCAGTACTATATAAAGTGCCGTGTGCCCAAGATGTCAGTTTCATTTCTAACCCTTGTAACAGCAGATTTCACATCTCTCTAATGTTTTCTCAAGGAGTTTGATGCAGAAGCAATAACACAACTTCATATTTGGTAGAATGGTAGCTATTCTTACTTCCTAATATTTCATTTAATATAATGTTGTATTAATGAAAATGCCATAGTAAATTAATAGAAACATTTCAAATCTGAGCAGATTTGAATTATGGGTGGAGCTAGTGTCTGGTGTGTGTGTCCTGCCTGGCACCTGTGTCTGTGGCACTGTTTCTGTGGCTACAATAGGACTTTAGGCATATCACTTTCAATTTCAGCTTGACCAAACTATAACTTGACCAAATATGTGCTTGTGTGAATATGCTTGGAACCTTCGTAGTGCCCAACGAGCACAGTGCGCATGCAGGGATGAAAATCTGTGAACTAGCCCTTCTGACTCAGTTCTGTTGGATCGGCTGCCAGGCCTTTAATCTCTATGAAATAGACTAAAAATCTTGTTACAATGAATGTCCACAAAACTGATGTTCAACTCTTAAATTGGCTCTTTGATGTTTCAGGAAGCTGGATGTACCAGCCACGGCAGTGGCACTGGCACAAGAAAAGGACTTTGAGTTGCAGGCCTTTGCCTTTGATGCCCAGCATGGGACACACGCAGCGCACGCATCGTGCGTGTGGGGGCCATCCAAACCGCATCGTTGCCCCTACCTCGGCCCCCATCATCCAGCAGGTGAAGGGAGACAATTCAGTATTTTGGGGGGTCTGTGAAGTGTTGGGGGAATGGTTAGGAGGAATGAAAATATGTTATTCCATTATTATCTACAGTGCAAGCAGGATTACCCAGTAACCATCTAATTCTTTCATCCTGTCCAACTGTTTCCTGTTTCCTTGAGAGGATAGGGTGACGAGTTGACATTGTCACTTCTTATACATGGATTGGTTAGAACAGAAATGTCAGTTAACTAATTGATACTGTTCTAGGCATAGGTAACGACTTGATATAAATTGGCACAGTTATGTATAACTACTTACTTGATCATGGTCTGTGAATAACTACTTAACCCTTTCACTGCCAGCAAAAGTTTAGAAATTCTGGTGACATAGGGAGATTCTCTTTGGTGAGGGATTCCTGAATCGTTTGAGCATAGCCAGTAACATTTGCACCAAATACGAAGTCAGCAAAAATAGGAATATAACGAGGATGTCTGCTGACGTCCTATAAGCAGTGGAAAAGCGCAATGCCTAGGACATGAGCTGATGTCTTGTAGGCAGGGAATAGATTAACTGATAGTATTTTGTTCATACATAACAAATCAGTTGACACCTTTCTGCTTGTAATTACTGAATTGATGCTGTTCTGTTTTGTTGATATGTAACGACTTAATTGACACTGTTTGGCTAGTATTTAACTATTGAATTTTCACCGTTCTCTTCGTATTTAAGCACTGAGCTGTCACTGTTTTGGTATTTTCATATTTAACGACTTGATTGTCATTCTTGTTCTGTTGATATTCTACAGCTTGATTGACATTGATCTGTTCATACTTTAATCATGTTTTATACTTCAATTTTATTAGGCAAGAGAAATTAGAGCACCTAGTCACAAAGGAAAGCTGGAAGTAAAAAGAGCACCAGGTTTGACTCTGGGAGAAAATATACTGGATGGACTTGCACGGTGGATGAAGACAGAGAGTGTGGGAGATGTACTTGCAGTGACAAAGGATAGATTAATATGGAGGGCCATAAGGCACATGATGATGATGATGATGATGATGATGATGATGATGATTGGGGTTTGAATCCACGACTTGCTAGTGGGTAGCCTGTGCATAACCTTTTTGCCATAGTGAGTGGTCTATTTACTTTTAAATTTGCATTGCTTTTGATGTAGGTGAGAGGTGTTTTGAATAGACGCTGGTCCACTGAGATTTTGAGGGAGTATATGGCTGTGTGTGTTTGTACGCTTTTTGCATGGGTGTTATAT
>JAPXFY010001214.1:0-32500 GCA_030674185.1 Monoplex corrugatus | reverse complement strand
AGTAGAAATCAGGACACGCTTGATCAAAGAAGAATTGATTTATATGAGAGGTCAGACATCGGTTTCACACAAGACTGATGTTTCTCTCTAGGGTAACCAAGTGAATCATTACATAAAAGACTTTTCCTTCTTGTATCTGTCTTGTGCTAACCACATGAAGCTTTGTCTAGATAAAATGTTATAAATCCTGAGATGTTCAGGGAAGGGACACGGACACATAGGTACACACACACACACACACACACACACACACACACACACACACACACACACACACACACACACACACACACACACACACACACACACACACACACACACACACACACACACACACACTCACACACACATTCTCTCTCTCTCTCTCTCTTTCTCTTTCTCTCTCGCTTTCTCTCTCTCTTTCTGTGCTTGTCTCTTTGCCGCTTTCTTTCTGTATCTATCTTTGGCTCTCTCTTTGTCTCTTTCCCTCCCCCTCTCCCCCCCCCTCTCTCTCTCTCTCTCTCTGTCTCTTTGCTTCCCCCTCTCTCTATAGCGCTCTGTCTGTCTGTCTGTGTCTATGTATGTATGTATGTATGTGTGTATGTATGTATGTGTGAAGAGGCCAAGAGAAACGCCTTGACAGCATACAAAACCAATCCCAGTGAGCAGAACCTCCAGGTTCTCCGTGCTGCTCGCAGCAAAGTCCAGCAGTGTGCCAGACAATGCGCCAACGACTATTGGCTTCAGCTCTGCTCCCAGATTCAGATTGCAGCTGACACAGGCAACATCAAGGCGATGTATGACGGCATCAAGCAGGCATTGGGCCCAACGCAAAAGAAAACTGCCCCTTTGAAATCAGCTACAGGGGAGGTGATTCAAGACAGAGAACAACAGATGGAGCGCTGGGTAGAACACTACACTGAGCTATATGCAAGGGAAAATGTAGTCACAGAAGACGCCCTGAATGCCATAGAGTGCCTACCAGAGCTGGAAGAGCTTGACAGAGAACCAACCATAGATGAGCTCAGCGAAACCCTGGACTCTCTTGCCTCTGGCAAGGCACCAGGGAAAGACGGTATTCCCGCCGAAGTACTGAAGTGCTGCAAAGAGACACTCATCACCGAGTTGCATGAAATCCTCTGCCTCTGTTGAAGTGAAGGCGAAGTACCACAAGATATGAGGGATGCTAACGTCGTCACAATGTACAAAAACAAAGGTGACAGAAGCGATTGCAATAATTATCGTGGCATATCCCTCCTCAGTAACGTTGGGAAAGTCTTTGCACGAGTAGTACTGAAGAGGCTCCAGGTACTCGCAGAGCAAGTCTACCCTGAATCGCAGTGCGGGTTCCGTGCCAACAGATCCACTATAGACATGACCTTCTCCCTCAAACAACTTCAGGAGAAATGTAGGGAGCAAAGGCAGCCACTCTTCGTTGCCTTCATAGACCTCACAAAGGCCTTCGATCTGGTCAGTAGGGATGGCCTCTTCAAGATCCTTCCCAAGATTGGATGTCCACCCAAAGTTCTCAGCATCATCAGATCCTTCCACGAAGACATGAAAGGCACCGTCGTCATTGACGGCTCAACATCAGCTGCCTTCAACATACGGAGCGGAGTGAAACAGTGTTGCGTCCTGGCTCCCACCCTGTTTGGAATCTTTTTTGCTGTAATGCTGAAACACGCATTCGGTCCTGCAGCTGAAGTATCTACCTCCGAACCAGGACAGACGGTAAGCTTTTCAACTCTCCAGACTAAGAGCCAAGACTAAAGTCCAGCTGAGGTGCCTGCGTGACTTCATCTTTGCAGACGACGCAGCAGTAACCGTCCACTCAGCCGAGGACCTACAGCAGCTCATGATGCCTGCCAAGACTTCGGGCTTACCATAAGCTTGAAGAAAACACAGGTCATGGGACAGGATGTTGACTCTCCCCCAGCCATCAGCATCAATGACCATGAACTGGATGTCGTCCATGACTTCGTTTATCTGGGCTCAACTATCTCAGACACCCTCTCACTTGACGCAGAGCTCAACAGGCGCATCGGCAAGGCAGCTACCACCATGACCAGACTGACAAAGAAAGCATGGAACAACAGCAAGCTGACTGAGCACACTAAGATCCAGATCTACAGAGCCTGCGTCGTGAGCACCCTCCTGTATGGCAGCGAGTCCTGGACTTTGCGTGCCCGACAAGAGCAAAAGCTCAATGCTTTTCACATGAGTAGCCTCCGACGCATTCTAAACATCACCTGGCAGGACAAGGTCCTAAACAACACTGTCCTTGAAAGAGCTGGATGCACCAGCATGTACATGCTGCTGAAACAGAGACGTATGCGCTGGCTCGGCCATGCCGTGCGCATGGACGACGGACGGATCCTAAAGACCTCCTCTACGGAGAACTGGTGCAGGGAAAACGTCCCACATGCAGACCACAGCTGCGATTCAAAGACGTGTGCAAGTGGGACCTAAAAGCCTTGAACATCGACAAGAACAACTGGGAAGCAACAGCCCTCGACCGGTCAGCCTGGAGACAGACTGTGCAGAAAGATCTCTCCAAGTTCGAAGAAACACTCGCTCAGCAGCACGAGGAAAAGAGAACGAGAAGAAAGGCTGCAGCCCAGGCAGACAAACCAGCGTCAGACTTCATCTGTGCCCTCTGCCACAGGGACTGTCATTCCCGCTTCGGACTGGCCAGCCACACCCGACGCTGCACCAGAATAAACACCAAGAGAGCAACTCCATAGTCTTCCAAGACTGAAGGATGCCTATACTATACTATACTATACTATACTATACTATACTATACTATACTATACTATACTATACTATACTATACTATACTATACTATACTATCTATCTATCTATCTATCTATCTAGCTGTCTGTCTGACTGTCTGTCTATCTATCTATACATCTATCTACCTATCTACCTATCTACCTATCTGTCCATCTATCCATCTATCTATCTATCTATCTATCTATCTATTTATCTCACATACACACACAAACGCACACAGAAAACACAAGCACAATAACACATGTTTGTTTTCTATGATAACGGCATAAGTTCTTAATGTTTTGTTTTCCATTCAGACCAGGACCATGGGTGGTCAGCATTACTATATGTACACTATAATGCTCATAGAGGATCAATATTAATGTAAGCGATCTATAATGGGGAAGGACGGAAGGAGGGGAGAGAGAGAAACACAGAGATATATAAAAAGAAAGAGCGAGAGAAAGAGAGAGAGAGAAAGAGAGAGAGAGAAGCAGAGAGAAACACAGAGAAAGAGAGAGAGACAGAGACAGAGTGAGACAGAGACAGAGACAGAGAAAGATAAATATATGTATACATATATACACGAGAGAGAGAGAGAGAGAGTTGGGGGGAGAGAAAAAAGAGACGAGAAAGAGCAAGAGTGAGGCAGAGAGAGAGAGAGAGACTGAGAGACTGAGACAGACTGAGACAGAAATGTAGAGAGACAGAGAGAAAGAGGAGACAGACAGACAGACACAGACAGACAGAGAGATAAAGACAGAGACAGAGAAAGAGAAGGAGCAGCCTTATGCCCAGGCTGACAGACAAATACATAAACAGACACAAAGATCTCCAATGTATCATCAGCTTCTCCCATCAAACTTCACCCACTCAAACTACAACCACAACCAGCCACTTAAGAAATGAACCCTGTACAACAGTGAGAAGTGCACACGACCGGAACAGATTTCACTTTCAGTTTCTGCAAGCACTTTCTCCGGTTCGGAATAACTTCAATATATACTGACCGGGCAGTTGTCCTAGAATGGAGAGGATCCAAAAATTAACGATCATGGCACAAGCCTTAAGCCTGCGCACAAACCCTACGCGCTGGAAAGGTCTTGATGTCCTGGATACGTCTCGATACGTCCCAGGTTCGATACGTCCCAGGTTCGTTATGTCACAGGTTCGATACGTCACAAGTTCGTTATGTCACAGGTTCGGTACGTCACAGGTACAAAACATCTCATTTTTGCGTGCGTGTGTTGCGTATTTTCATCGCGCAAACGGCGCACGCGCGTGCGTGAGTCTATAAAGAGACAGAGACAGAGACAGAGAGCGAGAGAGAGGGACAGAGACAGAGAGAGAGGGATGAACACAGAAAGAATGGTCATTTCCTTCATCTGTCAGCGCTGACCATCTGCCGTGTAATACCTTCCACTCATGTTCCCACACAACGTTTCCCCGAGTCTGTGTTCCACAGGTTTCACACTCAATGACATAGCCATCCACACAACGTTCCCTGAGTCTGTGTTCCACAGGTTTCACACTCAATGACATAGCCATCCACACAACGTTTCACCAGTCTGTGTTCCACAGGTTTCACACTCAATGACATAGCCATCCACACAACGTTTCCCGAGTCTGTGTTCCACAGGTTTCACACTCAATGACATAGCCATCCACACAACGTTTCCCGAGTCTGTGTTCCACAGGTTTCACACTCAATGACATAGCCATCCACGGAACTCACTCCACATTTCGCGGTCCGACACTCAGCCCTCGCCGTTTACATCGTTGAAACTCCTTTAATGTGTGGTGTTGTGTGTGTGTGTGGTGTGTGTGTGGTGTGTGTGTGTGTGTGTGTGTGTGTGTGTGTGTGTGTTGTGAGTGTGTGTGTGTGTGTGTGTGAGTGTGTATGTGTGTGTGTGTATGTGTGTGTTTGTAGTTTGTGTATGTGTGTGTGTGTTGTGTATGTGTCTGTGTATGTGTGTGTATGTGTGTGTGTATGTGTGTGTGTATGTGTGTGTATGTGTGTGTGTATGTGTGTGTATGTGTGTGTATGTGTGTGTGTATGTGTGTGTGTGTGTGAGTGTGTGTATGTGTGTGTGTGTGTGTGTGTGTGTGTGTGTGTGAGAGAGAGAGAGTCTGTGACGTATCAAACCTGGGACGTATCAAACCTGGGACGTATCAAACCTGGGACGTATCACACCTGGGACGTATCAAACCTGGGACGTATCGAACGTGGGACGTATCAAACCTGGGACGTATCAAACCTGGGACGTATCAAACCTGGGACGTATCACACCTGGGACGTATCAAACCTGGGACGTATCGAACGTGGGACGTATCAAACCTGGGACGTATCAAACCTGGGACGTATCAAACCTGGGACGCATCAAACCTGGGACGTACCAAACCTGGGACGTATCAAACCTGGGACGTATCAAACCTGGGACGTATCAAACCTGGGACGTATCAAACCTGGGACGTATCAAACCTGGGACGTATCAAACCTGGGACGTATCAAACCTGGGACGTACCAAACCTGGGACGTATCAAACCTGGGACGTATCAAACCTGGGACGTATCAAACCTGGGACGTATCAAACCTGGGACGTATCAAACCTGGGACGTATCAAACCTGGGACGTATCAAACCTGGGACGTATCAAACCTGGGACGTATCAAACCTGGGACGTATCAAACCTGGGACGTATCAAACCTGGGACGTATCGAGACGTCCCCGATGTTCTCCTACTTAGCGTATTGTTTTTGTTTCTACATTTGCATCAGTTTGATCCTGAATCAACCTAGGCTGTACAGACGAAAAACGAATCGGAACCGTGAGCCTTCTGGCCTGTGCACGTTAAAGATCCCATGACATTTGCTAATCGTGAAGAGCAGGGCATTCGCTCGGCTGTCCTAGTATAAAACATTGCAGAGTCAGATTCATTCATAACTCAGTGTTCGTCCTATTACACATCAGACAATGTCGATCCTGTTTATAGATCAAATAGTGTTGATCCTATTTATAGGTAATAATGTCCTTGTACGGTTGTGAAGCTGGACAGTCAACAAGCAAAGCCAGAGCAAGATTGAGGCAGCCGAGATGTGGTTTCTAAGAAGAATGTTGACAGTTCCATGGACAGCAAAGAAAACAAACGAGACAGTCTTGATGGAGGCAGACATAGGTAGATCATTCATAAGGAAGATTAGGAAAAGACAGGCAACATTTCTAGGCCATTTTATGAGGAAAGGGGATTTGGAGCACCTGGTCACAACGGGAAAGCTGGAGGGAAAGAGAGCACCAGGTAGACCCAGGGAGAAAATACTAGACGGACTGGCAGAGTGGCTGAAGACAAAGAGGGTGGAAGAGATGCTTGAGGCAACAAGAGATAGAGACAGATGGAAGACCATGATAGCCAACGCAGCAGGGCACTTGACGATGATGATGATGAATGTCCTTCTTATTTATAGATCAGGTAACATCCATCCTATGTATTGATGTAATGTAAATCATGTTTGCAGATTTTTAGGATCATCGCACTTAGGCAATTTTCCTTTTGCTCCTGGCATTGACCACTTGGTCCAGTTTGTCTTACAGGGGATTAAAAAAACATACTTCAACATAACTTTAAACATAAGGACTCTAAATCATATATAAGAACAGGCCTAAATCACCTAAAATTGCTTTGCATATCTCATGTCCCTAGAGCGAAAAAATGCACTTAATACATGTACCCAATTGTCAATCCTAAGAGAAAGTGCGTAAGACTTTATCAAACACATACAGGTGAATGAACCAGCCAGACAGAAGAAAATGATTGGAAGAAATGACAGAAAGCAAAGGAACAATGCAGAAACAAAGGAAGTGACAGAAAAAAGGACATTTCTAGCACAGAATTTCCAGAAAATGGGGACATTTTTAATACTGAAAGGACCCCCGGCATCCCCACAGGGGGAAGGGCACAAGCAAGAAAGCATGACGGTGGCCTGTGTTTCAATATAGGATCACACTGTACGAGACAGTAGTCATTATTCCATGGAGCAATACAATATAGCATGACCCTTGCTATTCTCCAACGCTGCTTTTTTTTCCCCACTCCAGCCCCCATTTTCCTTTGGAGTTATAATGTTCAGTCACAAGGGTGACTTTGCCTTGAGAAACCTGACCATACAGTGTGCGCGGGTTCGATTCCTGGAGGAAGGCATTTGTGACCTCCCACCACGAAATCAGTCTTAACTCGCAGTCCGTCGAAAAGCACTAGGAGGAGCTGAAAAGGTGACTGAAGGTCTATCTGGGGTGTTTTGACTTTTTCTCAAAATTGATTTCTGTAGACTATAATCTATCTCCCACAGACATTTTTTCTTGAAAAAAATATTATTAATCAATCTGAAATGGTATTTTAATGCACTGATCGCAGCAGAAAGAACGCAAGTTCCTACCAAAAGTACCTATTTTTATCTCTTATCATGAACCGTAACCTGTATAGTACTCCCACATGTAATATGCTGACAGAAAGCTCTTTGGTGCACTTTTCAGATAATGACAGCGAAAATTGGAAACAATCTGGGTCAAAGCCACCAAATAAAGAAATTTAAGGAAAATGTGTAGGAGAACACACAAAAACTTTAGAGGCCGTTTTCTCAAAATGGCCGTCATACAACTTAATGACTTCAAACATACATAACTTCTACATTTTTTTTAGTACAAGCTTTATTCAAGTACCAAAATAATCAGCAGAATGTACACTTTCCAGTGATATGTATATCTCAAAATGCCCAAAACGCTAGTTAAGACTGATTTCGTGCTGGCAGGTCACAAATGTTTTTTTTTAAAAGCGCGGGTTCGATTCCAGGAGGAGGACATTTTTCTTTTTTTATAAATGGCGACAGCAGAGGGGCATCCAGGAGTCATGACCTGGATGTGGTCCGGCCTCCTTAGAGTGTCAGGAGTTAAGGGCCGAAACACTTGCTTGACGGGGGTTTCTCCTCTGAGGACCTTCTGCTGTCTGGCTCTCCCCAGAGTTTCTTGTTACTACTTCAGACCAATAGACAAGTGTGATCTGTCTGTACCAATCTGTTACGTGGTCTGCAAACAAACAAAAAATGAAAGCATGGCTTACAGAACTTTTCGCCAACGTATTAACAGTGCTTTGTCTATACCAAACTGTTCCGTGGTCTGCAAACAAACAAAAAATGAAAGCATGGCTTACAGAACTTTTCGATAGAGTATTTTGATGTTTTGTATACCAACACACGGGAAAGGGGTTCAGGACACCAATATGTCTACACAGATTTGCTTGTTTCACCAAATTCATTCTGAGCTTTCTCCAGAAAAAGAAAATATTGGACGGACTTGCAAGGTGGCTGAGGACAGAGAGGGTGGAAGATGTGCTTGCGGCGACGAGGGACAGATGCAGATGGAGGGCCATGATCGCCAACGCCATGCCGCAGGGCACATGATGATGATGATGATGTTGTTGTTGTTGTTGATGATGATGATGATGATGATGATGATGATGACGACGACGACGACGACGATGATTGAGAAAAAGCAATCTCTGCTCTTTGCCCACCAGGATTGAAAATCCAGTTTCTTAACCACTTAACATCTGAACTCCTCGTATCATATATCATATAAATATACATCCTTTGTTTGTTTGTTTCGCCAAATTCATTCTCAGCTTTCTCCAATCAGATTTAAAGATAAATATCCTACGGCATCACTTTCACAGAGCTTGAGCAAGCGTTCTGTAATTATGCACCAATCAATAATGCAATTCCCTGAACAACAACAACAACAAAAACACACAAACGAACAAACAAACAAACAAACAAAAAACCCGAATTATGTCCAACTGAAGAAAAAGATCATGAAACAGACCAATACTTCCCTGTGGAACATGTGGGTTGCCATACAAAACAAAACCGTCACAAATAAGAGTTTTGCTCTTAAACAGAAAACACGATGTTATCACGCTCAACCGCCGGCAATACACATCATTGTTAACAAAATTTTCATTTTTAAAATGTCTTTTCTTTCAGTGGCTAATTTCTCTGTTGATCATTTCAGCTTAAATTTGATTTGCCTTACGAGGATTTGGTTCTGCATGTCACATAGAATTACGTGGCAAAAGGCATGGAAAACTCACCAGATGTTATTGCATTGTTACATTGTCTTTAATATCAGAAAATGGAAATGTAGCGTAACTGGGAAAGCAAGCGACGCTGAAATACCACTACATAAATTGTTTCTTTACATGCACTTCTGGGGAGGGGAGCGGGGACATCAACCACTTATTAGATTGTCATTGTTGTTATTGTTATTTTTGTTCAAAACCCAGCCGACTGCGTAGAGCCATATCAGGGCTATAATCATTTCAATACACACGCAAAACTTCATCAAGAAAAGAAAAAGGGAAAAGAAAATAAAGTACACTTATCAATGCATTTGTGAAAATAATCTAAGGAGATGCCCCTGGCGTTGAAGAATTTATCACACAGGGGATTTACACATCATACCTGACTACAAATTTACACATAACTCGAGATACTAAACATATATGAAAAACGGGCCTAAATTACCTAAAATTGCTCCCGCACATCTCATTTCCCTAGAGCCAAAAATGCACTTAATACATGTCCCCAATTATCAATCCTAGAGAAAGTACAAAAGACTTTATCGAACACATTCAGGTGAATGGACTAGCAAGGCAGAAATGAAAGAAAACAAAGGAACAAGGCAGAAACAAAGAGAGTGACAGAAAAGAGGAAATTTCTAGCACCGATTATCCAGAATGTGGCGATACTATTCATACTGAAAGAGCCCCTGGCATTCCCTCCGGGGGGTCCGGCTGCTAAACAACGAATAAAATATAAAAAGATAAACAAATAAACACACAAATAAGTAAATGAATAAAGAAAAAACGAATGATAATAGCACTACTACTAGTACTACTAACACCACAACTACTAAGTACTTCTGCTACTATTAATCCTACTAAGAATAATAACAAAGAAAATCCATAAATAAAACACGTACAAAACATTTGTCAAATCCCTTCCTTTGGAAGCCGACAGGGTGTCATAAAGTTGAAGTCCCTTAATAATTCTATTCAACCTTCTCTGCATTGAGCATTCCTCACACCCAATTAAGTCTCTAAAGGTTATTTTAGCTCCACGATTCCATGGCTCTTCAGCCTCCATGGAAAACACTCCTGCTTTTTATGGACAGCTCGCGGGGAGTCTGTTTGCATCCAGCTGTGAGTTCCTGAATGAGAACTGTGACTGTACTTTTCCAGGCGATTCGAAACGGTCTCAAAATATTCTGTAAAAAGCAGTACCTGTGGATTAAAAAAAAAAGGACACGGCTATACACGACTGCGTCGTATCTTTTTCAAGCAACAAAGCAAACCAAAACAGAGGCAGACTAACAGACAGACAGACATACATACATACATACAGACAGACACATACACACGCATGCACACACAGACATACTATGCATACATACTATATACACACACACACAATATATATATATATATGTATGTGTACATATATAAGATAAGATAAGATTAGATTAGATAGATGGATAGATAGATGGATAGATAGATGGATGGATAGATAGATAGATAGATAGATTGATAGATAGATAGATAGACACACACACACACACACACACACACACACACACACATATATATATATATATATATATATATATATATATATATATATATATATATATATACATATATATATATATATGTATGTGTACATATATAAGATAAGATAAGATTAGATTAGATAGATGGATAGATAGATGGATGGATGGACGGATGGATGGATGGATGGATGGATGGATGGATGGATGGATCGATGGATCGATGGATCGATGGATCGATAGATAGATAGATAGATGTATGTATATTAGTATGTATGTACATATTATGTGTGTGTATGTATGTATGTATGTACACGCACGAACGCACGCACACACGCACGCACAATGACAATCACAATGACAACTATGGTTTACTTTTCAATGGCAAAATTTACTGGTTAGCGGTCATTCTGGTTTTCAGGTTTGTAGCTGCTAGACCGAAAACTTGCTTAGAACCACAAACGCAACAGAAAAGACAAAAATGATGTTTTATTTTATAGGACAGTGATATAAACACATAAATCATTCTTTTCTGGTCCATGGAAGGTGTACATTACTACAAATTACTATCAGTTTCGCTTAATCAAAGCCCAGCCGGTTGCGTAGAGCCATATCAGCCGTTTCAAAAGATACACAGTACTTCAACTAGGAAAAAAAAAAAAAAAAAAAAAAATTAAATACACACATCAACGCATTCGAAAACATAATCTAAGGAAATGCCCCTGGCATTGACCACTTCGTCCAATTTATCACACAGGGGATTATAAAAAAACACACACCTGAATACAAACTGAACCACGTTACTACAAGTACACTGTCAAGCTCAATGAGGGTCTATATTAATACTGTGTAAATGTACAGTGCTGGCACAAACATATTGAAATAATACGTAATGGCAGCATCAATAAAGGAGAAAGGGAGAGAGAGAGGGGGGGAAAGAAAGTAGAGAGAGAGGCAGAACGAGAATGAGAGAGAGAGGGAGAGAGAGAGAGAGAGGGAAAGAGAGGGAGAGAGAGAGAGAGGGAGAGAGAGGGAGAGAGAATAAGAGAGAGGGAGAGAGAGAGAGAGAGAGAGGAGTAGGGAGGAAGGGGGAGGAAGACAGAAGAGAGAGTTTCAGTTTCAATTTCTCAAGATGACGTCTCCGCGGTCGGAATGCACGAAAGTCACAGGTGCCATGTGACGGAGAAGCTCCCAGAATGATCAATGCACTAAACCTTAAGCCTGCACGTATACCCACAAGCTGGCCAGATCCTGAGGAGAAGAGAGAGAGAGAGAGAAGAGAGAAGAGAAGGGAGAGAGAGAGAGAGAGAGAGACAGACAGACAGACAGACAGACATACAGACAGACAGACATATAGACAGACAGACAGAAAGTTAAATGTTAAAACACTTTGGAACTATCACCACTACTATCAAGTCTGTCATTGATTCAAAAATATGTTCTCATTGATTCAAAAATATTTCCATGAATATACATGGAATACCGACACAAAAGAATATAATATCTTACAAGAGACGATTTTTGAAGTGGTCAAGTATTAGATTAGGTTACTAAAACACAAGGATTTTTTTTATCAAACTGCAAGAGAGAGACACAGGAGGGGATGAGACAGAGGGAGGGAGGGAAACAGACAAACAGTGAGACGGAGAGAGGAAGACAGAGAGGGGAAGAGAGACAGAGAGAGGAGAGGAGAAAGAGAGAGAGTGAGAGTGAGAGAGAAACAAGAGAGAGAGAAACAGAGAGAAAGAGTGAGAGAGAGAGAGAGAGAAACAGAGAGAAAGAGTGAGAGAGAGAGAGAGAGAGAAACAGAGAGAGAGAGAAACAGACAGATAGACAGAGACAGCGCGACAGACAGACAGAAAGACAGACAGAACAGACAGACAGAGACAGACAGACAGAGAGACAGACACACAGACAGAGACATTGTTCCTATCTCAGATTTCAGAGGATTTAGTCATTTAGCCCAAGGTCCCTTATGTAGGGTGTGAACTACAAAAACAAAGCACTACAGAAGTTTAGACAGAGACAGACAAAGACAGAGACAGACACAGACAGACAGACAGAGAGAGGGGGGAGGGACAGAGAGAGAGAGAAAACAGAGAAAGAGAGAGAAAACAGAGACAGACAGACAGAGAAAGAGAGAGAGAGAGAATAGAGAGAAAGAGAAAACAGAGACAGACAGACAGACAGAGAAAGAGAGAGAGAGAGAGAACAGAGAGAAAGAGAAAGCAGAGACAGACAGAGAAAAGAGAGAGAGAGAGAGAACAGAGAGAAAGAGAAAACAGAGACAGACAGACAGACAGAGAAAGAAAGAGAGAGAGAATAGAGAGAAAGAGAAAACAGAGACAGACAGACAGACAGAGAAAGAGAGAGAGAGAGAGAGAAGAGAGAAAGAGGAAAACAGAGACAGACAGACAGACAGAGAAAGAGAGAGAGAGAGAACAGAGAGAAAGAGAAAACAGAGACAGACAGACAGACAGAGAAAGAGAGAGAGAGAAACAGAGAGAAAGAGAAAACAGAGACAGACAGACAGACAGAGAAAGAGGAGAGAGAGAGAGACAGAGAGAAAGAGAAAACAGAGAGGAGAAAGGAAGAGGAGAAAGACGAGAGAGAGAGAGAGAGAAGAGAAGAGAGAGAGAGTGAAAGAGAGAGTGAGAAAGAGAGGGAGAAGAGAGAGAAAGAGAGAGAGAGAGAGAGGATTAAAAACAGAGAGAGAGGGAGAGAGAAATGAGAAAAGGAAGAGAGAGAACAGAACAGAGCAGGAGACAGAAAAAGACAGAGAGAGAGAAAGAGAGAGACAGAGAGAGAGGAAGAAAACAGAGAGAGAAAGAGACAGCGAGAGAGAGAAACAGAGAGACAGACAGAATACAGACAGAGACAGAAAGACAGAGAGACAGATGAAAAAGACAGGAGAGTTAACGAGACAAAGGAGAAAGAAAGGAAGGTCACTGAGCCAGGCTTCAGAACGTTCAGAGCACAGTAGAAAGAGGAAGTTAGAACGAATGGAGTAAAACTGTGGCATCTGTGGACAAGTCACTGCTTCTAAATTTATGTATGCACAGTCATGAAGCGAGACTATATTGACCGGCGTTTGTACAGTACCCGATGCTGAGGTCAAACGGGGTTACACGGTCATGAGGTAGGGTAACACACACACACACACACTCTCTCTCTCTCTCTCTCTCTCTCCCTCTCTCTTTGTCTCTCTCTCTCTCTTTGTCGATAAATACATAGACATTATATTATATTATATTATATTATATTATATTATATTATATTATATTATATTATATTATATTATATTATATTATATTATATTATATTATATTATATTATATTATATTATATTTAGTGTAGTGTAGTGTAGTGTAGTGGAGTGGAGTGGAATGGAGAGGAGTGGAGTGTAGTGTAGAGTAGTGTAGTATTATATTATAAGGGTGTGGCATAAGGGTTTGTGGCAGGTGCTAAGAAAGTTTGGCATAGAGGAAGGTCTCGTCCAAACCATCCAGGCGCTGTATAACACTGCCAGCAGCGCAGTTCTCCTCAACAACCAGATAGGGGACTACTTCAAGACCACAGTTGGAGTCCGTCAAGGCTGCCTACTCTCTCCCGTGCTGTTCAATCTCTTCCTGGAGAACATCATGCGTGAAGCCCTCCATGACTTCCACTCCACTGTCTCCATCGGAGGAAGAACCATCAACAACCTGAGGTTCGCAGATGACATCGACCTGATGGGAGGCAGCAACGAAGAACTACAAGACCTGACCATGAGACTGGAAGAAAGTGCAGGTGCACACGGAATGGAAGTGAGCACAGAAAAAAGCAAAGTCCTGGTCAACAGCACAACCAACACCCATGCTGAAATCTACATGAACGGTCAACAGCTTGAAGAAGTGGACGCTTTCAAATACCTTGGCGCCACTCTCACCAAAGACGGTCGCTCTACAACAGAAATCAAGACCAGACTAGCGATCGCAACAGCAGCAATGGTAAAGCTAAACAAGATCTGGAAGAGCAGAGAGATCGGCTTTCCATCGAAGATGAAGCTGTACAAGTCCCTGGTGCTCCCCATCCTGCTGTATGGATGCGAGAGCTGGACCATGACAGCAGAGACCACCAAGAGAATCCAGACGTTTGAAACTAAATGCTTCAGGCACTTGCTCGGGATCTCTTGGCAAGATCGGAAGACAAACGACTTTGTGTGGAGCCAAATAACAACACTCGCAGGCCCACAAGAACCCCTCCTGGCAACAGTCAAGAACAGGAAGCTGTCGTGGTTCGGGCATGTCACACGCCACAACTCACTGCCCAAAACGGTCCTCCAGGGTACACTGGGAGGCGGCAGACGAAGGGGACGACAAGCCAAATGCTGGATGGACAACATCAAAGAATGGACCAGGTTGGATGGCCCCACGCTGGTGCGACAGGCGGAGGACAGGACCGGTTGGCGACGGCTGGCTTCAAGAGTGTCTCTCATCTCTCCTCTACGCCCATCACGGGCAGGAGAATGATGATGATGATGATGATATTATATTATATTATATTATATTATATTATAAAGAGACAGACAGACAGATAGATGGAGAGAGAGATGTACACACATAGAGAGAGCTATAGACAGACATAGATATATAGACAGAAAAATGGATAGGCGGGTAGATCGACTGTTAATTATTGTTTAAATCCCAGCCGACTGTCCAGAGCTATATCAAAACTATGGGTTTACAAACAGACAGACAGAGATACAGACAGACAGACAGACAGACGGATAGATAGATAGATAGATAGACAAACAGACAGACAGACAGATAGACAGACAGATAATAGATAGACAGATAGACAGACAGACAGATAGATAGATAGATAGACAGACAGACAGATATAATAGATAATAGACAGACAGACAGACAGATAGATAGATAGATAGATAGACAGATAGACAGACAGACAGACAGACAGATAGACAGACAGATAGATAGATGGATAGACAGACAGATAGACAGACAGACAGACAGACAGATACACCGATAAATAGGTAGATAGATTCACTGCGAGTTTTTCTCCCACACTTTGTGTCCCCACCCATTCTGCAAAACTACTATTTTTCTTTCAGTCTACATGTACTTGGAGCTCTTTTTCCTTCTAGCTTTTCTGTTACGACTAAGTGCTCAGATTTCTCTGGCCTCATAATATGTCCTATAATGTTGCTTGTCTCTTCCTAATCTTCTTCCTTAATGCTCTTTTTGTATTTGCTTCTTTCAAGACTACCTTGTTTGATTTCTTCGAAAGATCATTCTTAGAAATCACATTTCAGCTATCTCCGTCCTATCTGACTTTTCATATTGATATATATATATATATATATATAATATTATATGTATTATATATATATATATATATATATATATATATATATATATATATATATATATATATATATATATAAATCCGTTTTCACAGGTTAACAAAAAACAAAAACAAAAAAAGTATATATATATATATATATTTTTTTTTTTTGGTTTTGTTTTTTGTTAACCTGTGAAAACGGATTTTTCTATATCAACTGCTTGCGTCCTACAAATGGAGTTATTATCATACCGTTATTTACATAATTTCGTCACGGATACCTCCTTTGTTACCAGGGATGTTCAACGTGCAGAGTGTATGTTGCAGACGTGACGCTCAGTTCATAATCTCATCCGAAAGAGCTCCACTTAGACCGCCATCTATGACGCAATGGAAGGGGAAGGGGAGGGAGAGAGAGAGAGAAATCCTTGTCTGATCCCTGATTTGAACCTGGGTATCTTGCATTCTAGGTATGCACTTTTACCACTGAGCCACACATTTTACTGTGGAAGGAACACACTTGGTGCACACACACACATGTGCACACACGCATACGTGCACACACATACACACACATAATTATGCACACGCACATACAAACACACACATACATCACGCAAGCACATACACACACACACGCGTGCGCGCACACACATCACACACACCACACCACTCACACACACACACACACACACACACACACACACACACACACACCACACACACATACACACACACACACACACTCACACACACATACACACACACACACACACACACACACTCACACACACACACACACACACACTCACACACACACACACACACACACACACACACACACACTCACACACACACACTCACACACACACACACACACACACACACACACTCACACACACACACTCACACACACACACACACACATACACACACACATACACACACACACACACACACACACACACACACACACACACTCACACACACACACACACACACACACACACACACTCACACACACATACACACACACACACACACACACACACACTCACACACACACACACACACACACACACACACACCACACACACACACACACACACACACACACACACACACACACACACAATTGTTTTAAGTACAGGTCAAAGAACTCACCTAGTAGGTACATAAGAATGTACTTTATTCACACAAGGAACTTGGAGAACGGTGTCAGGATTTTTTTCACGGACGCTTTAATGTTTACACCTGTTGTAAACTGCTTGGTAATCATTTTGTTTGTGTGGTAAATTCCATTTTATGGGATCGTTGGAAACATTGAAACCAAGCAGCCAGTCTAGTCCAGCCACTGATAAATCCTTTAAGCCTGTTGCTCAAATTTCAAGACCTAACACAGCAGATGTCTGTATCTCTCTAGACTGGTTGATTGCGCGGGACACGTTATGAGAGAACAGAAGCGTACATTATTGCTCTTTCATGCAGTTTTAATCCGAGAGAGACCTCCACGGCTTCATCGCTGTCATGATTGATTTCGTCATCAATGTTTTGTGATGTTGTTGTTCCAGATATTATGGTCCTTCATACCTTGCTCTCAGGGTGACCTCAATGTCAGTGGGTGGTGTGATGTGTTTTGAGAGCCGGAATCAGCAGTGAGGGGGTGGGGTGGGGGTGGGGTTGGTGGTTTAGTGACACGAGCAACAAATAAGATGGGGCAGTGTGACCAGTCGCCATGGTGTAGTGGTTAATGCAGTGGACTACTGTCCGGAAGTTTGTGGGTTCGAATCCCCATCCCTCCCTTAAAAAATCAGTGGGGAATTTTTCGGGTTTCAACCGGTTCTCATCCAGAGTTGACCGTGCTATGGGCTCATTGGGAAGACTGGAACCCCACACAGTCGATTCTCATCCACTTTAGGGATGGGTAACTCAGGGTGTTGTACAAATATTCTGACCAACGCCGCAGGTCTCTGTATCTCTTGGGTCTGGTTGATGCCAGGATATATTGTGATGGCAAGCGTAGAATACAGTCCTCTTCGTACAGACTCATTCCTTATTGTTACTGTCATTTTTGTTTAAGCCCAGCCGACTGCGTAGAGCCATATCAGGCCTATGACCGCTTCAAAACATACACAACACTTTAACAGAAAAAAGGAAAAGAAAGTTAAGTACAGATATCAATGCATTCGTGCAATTATCCAACCAGACCCCCCCGGCGTTGACCACTCCGTTCAATTTATCGCGCAGGGGATTTAAAAAAAAACACCTGAATACAAACTTAAACATAACTAAAGACACTAAAACGTATATAAAAACGCGCCTCAATTACCTAAAATTGCTTCCACTTATCTCATTTCCCCAGAGCGAAAAATGCACTTAATACAAGTACCCAATTAGCAATCCTAAGAGAAAGTACACAAAACTTTATAGGACACACACAGTTGAATGGACCAGCAAGGCAGAGAATGATAGGAAGAAATGACAGAAAACAAAGTAACAAGGCAGAAACAAAGAGAGTGACAGAAAAAAGGAAATGTCTAGCACAGAATTTGCAGAAGGTGGGGGTTACTGTTCATTCTGAAAGAGCCCCCGGCAACCCCCCGGGGGATCCATATGCACTGACGTAACGGATGTCAAGTGATGGGTGGGTGAAGATCCACAAATGAACACAGCATCCCAAATGGTCACGTCATAAGCTCTGTAACTGCCCCCATTTCCCTAGCCATGGCAAGGTTCTGGGTCTGTTAATCACTTTGCTAGAATTCAGCAGTGCTCGTTTTGAAACAAAAATGACTAAGGACTCAGCTTGCCAACACAACCCACCCCCCCCCCCCCCCAGCTCCCACACACATCCTACTAACCGCAGTAATCGCTCAGTCACAGAGTCAAACCAAGTTAACCCTTTGACTCACACACCATATCCACAGCTGCAGAAACTTAACCCTTTGGCTCTCTCACCCTATCCACCAGCTTCCAGCATTCCTTACACTATTCACCAGCTCCCTGCAGGACGCTGGTGGATAGGGTGAGGGAGTTAAAGAGTTAAGTTTTTACTCTCCTAGCATAGTTGACAATGCAGGATGCTGGTGGGGGAGTCAGGGGGAGAAAGACCCCCCCCCCCCCAGTAAGTAGACCACTACCACGGCCATCCACCGGTGGCCTCCACGACCCAATGATAACAACAACAACAACAAAAATTTGAATTTTCTGATTTAACTGGATACAAGTTTTAGAAATTAGTGGATAGGGTGAGGGAGTCAAAGGGTTAAGTTTAAAGAGTTGAGTATTTGCTTTGCTAGCATGGTTGACAATGCATGATGCTGGTAGACAGGGTGCGGGAGTCAAAGAATCAAAGACCTCCAATAAGCAGACCACTAGCACGGCCATCCTGCAGCGGTCCCCAATGAACCAGTGATACCAAAGACCCCTAACTTGAATTTACTGAATTAACATCAAGCCTGGAAGTGGCAGAGGAAACCCAAACTGAAGTCACAACAAAGTCAGGACATTAAGGGCCTTAGAATCTGGAATACTTTTCATGATGCTGGAACCATTAATCAGACGCACCTGGACAGTTTATGGGTTTATGTGCAGGCTTAAAGCTTGTGCCATGATCACCATACACATGGCACCTGTGACGTTAATAATAATAATAATAAAGGCAATTTATATAGCGCTTTCCAGAGCACAAAGCGCTTCACATAAAATCAGTATATAACTAAATACAAAAAGATACACCAACATAAAATTTAAACATACCGCTGCTAACACTATATAACATAAAACATAAAATTTACGTTCAACAAGACATATTAACATAGTAAATTCAAATATTACTAAAAATAGTGACAATCATACAAAAATATTTTCTCTCTCTTTCTCTTCACACACACACACACACACACACACACACACACACACACACACACACACACAACACACACACACACACACACACACACACACACACACACACACACAGACCCAAACACACTCCCTCTCTCAACCACTCAGTTTCTCTACTATCAAATTCTATCACGCTTACACATACTCTTACTCATACTCTCACTCTCTTGCCCCACCCCAACCATACTCTCGCTCTCTACCGTGCTCCCGATATTCCTTGCTCACTCTCTCTCTCTCCCGCACAGCCTCTCTCTCTCTCTCTTTTCCTCTCTCCCTCTCTCTCCCTCTCTCTTGCTCGCATAAACATGCTTCACACACACACACACACACACACACACACACACACACACACACACACACACACACACACACAAACACACACACACACACACATATATGTAGGAACGATGATCAGGGCTGAGAGAGAAGAGAAAGAGAAGATCAATGAAAGTATTGAGTGAAACGATAGGTCTTCAGACTAGACTTGAAAGAAGGAAGACATTGCTTATGGCGAATATGATAGGGAAGGGAGTTCCAGGTCATGGCAGCAGAGTGGGAGAAAGCTCTCTGACCATGCAGTTTCCGGTTGAAACGGGGAACACAGAAAGTTCTTGTGTCGGTAGAGGATCGGAGAGTTCTGGATGGTACATACACTTGAAGAAGTTCAGACAGATAAGAGGGAGCGGAGCAAGTAAGAATTTTGTAACAGAGACAGCAACATTTGTATTTGATTCTTTGTTCAACTGGAAGCCAATGCAACTTTTTCAGAAGAGGAGAACATGACTGGGATCTAGGGGCTTTACAAACAAGCCTAGCTGCTGAATTCTGAACACGTTGGAGAGGTTGAATGACAACTGAAGGGCAGCCGATTAGAATAGAATTACAGTAGTCCAAGCGTGAAAGAATATAAGAGGAAATAAGAGTTTTAGTGGCTTCCTCAGTAAGAAAGGGGCGGATAGAAGCAATACGTCTTAGTTCCATATAAGAAAGCTGGCATATCTTAGTGACATGTTTTTGCATAGAAAGATCATGATCTAAAAGAACTGCTAAATCCCGGACACAGTCAGAAAATTCAATGGAACTAGAACCTATAGGGAGAGAAGAAGAAAGTGTGTTGATATCATGATGTGCTGTCACGTTAGTGCATATGGAATTCATTCCGAACGCGGAGACGTCGTCTTGAGAAACTGAATTCGGCCAGCACATCGGTTTATGTGCAGTCTTTAAGGCTTGTGCCATGATCACCATACACTTGGCATTGTGACGTTAGTGCATACCGAATTCATTCCAAGCGCGGAGATGTCCTCTCAAGAAACTGAAACTAAATCAATCAGAACTTATCAAGGTCTGCAAATACAGTTGCAACGTAATTTAGCCTGTCTGTGTTCTCCAAGTTTTACAATTGATATGCACACGCTATTTCTGATTTGAGGGTGAACATTTTGCATTGCTTTCATTGTTGTTTTTGTTTGTTTGTTTGTTTGTTTGTTACTATGTGTGTGTACTTGCTCCACTGCTTGCTGATTTGTTTCTCCTCCTTTTTCTTGTCACAATTCGCCTTTATCTTCCCAAAAGCTCATTCGCTCAGGGAATCAGCTCGCCGCCTGAACAAATGAAGTTGATCTATACGGGATGATACCCATTACTTTCACACACGCTTGATCATTTCTGTCTGCTTTGTGTGTTTATGTGACTTTGACAGATAGGAAACTGTTGATACAACATTCTGTTAAACTTGTTCTTTCATTCTTTTTGTTGTTGATTTTTTCGTTTTGTTTCTTTAATTTGTCTTTAGTCCTTTTCTCTCACTGGACGAAACAGCAGAAAAGTTTTAAGTCTTTTTCCTCCTAATTTTTGTATTTGTTGTTTGTTCTTTTTTGTGATATTTCGTTTACGCTTGACAAAGGCCAGTTGGCCAAAAATGTGGGCCTGTCTCGTCTGTTTGTATTAAATACGCGTTTTGATTCTATGTTCATGATTTTTCTGTTTCTTGTTTGCTTTCATGCGGACCATCACGCTTGTTTTGAATGTTTTTATTTCTTTGTTTCCTTCTGGTTTTGGTTTTCTGTACGTGTATAAAGTTTCCTGTGATAATTCTTTCTTTTTGCCTTTATCTTGGAAAGAAAGATTCCGTTTCTGTTCTGCCTTTTCCGCTTCATTTCTGCTATATGTTTATGTCACCCTTTGTCAGAATGGGTTACACACACACACACACACACACGCGCGCGCGCGCGCACGCACACACACACGCACACACACACACACATTCGCGCGCACTCACACACACACACACACATACATACACACACACATGTACACACACACACATACACACACATACGCACGCGAACACACACACATACACACACATACGCACGCGAACACACACACATACACACACATATGCACGCGAACACACACATCTAAAATCAAACTACGGAAAAAGATAATAACAGATATAACGAAAAAACGAACAGAGAGAAAGAGAGACAGAGACAGACAGTCAGACAGACAGACAGAACACACACACACAGACACACACACACACACACACGCACAAACACACACACACACACACGGATTCAAGATGGCGGAGACTCATAACTTCTAACGTTTCAGCAGTCAGAGATATTGTGGAATTGTCCAATATGACCAGGACGAGAAGAGTCCGCCTTGTTCAACAGAACAACAAGTTACGTCAGCGGGAACGGCCGATCTGGAGAAGCCAACGACCAACAACGAGGGAGAACTAAATAAAGATATCGCAACAACAACTCAACATCTTACTACTTGCATCAAATATGTAGCACAAAAATACCCAAACACAAAGATAGTCATCAGCAAGGTCGCCCCTGTACGACGCACGTATGGAGGTTCAGCGGAATTTGTACAACGCTTTCTTATCTGCTGAGCTTGTTGACATCAAAAACATATCTTTTGTCTCCCACGAAAACCTTCGCACCAACCAGCAGTTTCTTCACGACAATATACACCCCACTGCCAGAGGAAGCGGCGTGATAGCGGGGAACCTGGGAAGACACGTTCGGGATCTGTTTTGGGAGACCCCTAGGAGAACAACACGATCACGTTCTTCACGGCTACACTCTTCTAGATTCCCCCGAGGAAGGTTCCACCATTTTAACAACTACGAACCGTGGTGGCTGCAATATGATATGTTTTAGTATATCTACAGTTATCAACGATTCTTGTCACAGGACTTTTTCCTCATCATCTCTGACAATTCCCTTGATGAAAGTATATAAACGCTAGAATTTACTTAGTCAGACTATCAGGACTCGGTCAGACTATAATCTCCGTACATTTGACGGCGTGTATACCATTGTTTTATTTATTTGTTATTCGTTTCTGTTCATAATCTACCTATTTTCTCTATTAGAAGGACTTTTCCCCATAGTTTTAACTACATTTTCCCCCCTACCTTTTATTAGTAGTCTAAGTAGTTAATGTTTTCTTTCTGGCCATTTTTTCTCGTACGCAGAAAACCAAAGTATTCGTGATTATCAAACAAATAACCTTTAATTTAACATAGGAGATTAGCCAACAATGAAACTGCGCCAACAATCACAAATCAAATTTTTGCAGTGGAATTGTAGATCTATTTCCACCAATTCCGCATACTTGGAACATTTTCTCTCATCAAATCAGTGTGAATTTTAATTTTGCAGTCCCTTAATGTTATCCCAACCAAACTTCCCAACTTCCAAAATTATTATTATCCTCCAATATATGACTTAGGAAATCCCGGGAAGAAGGTAGCTACTGCGATATATATACTTAAAGAGTTGCAGTATCACATATTTAATTCCCCAGTTTTAACATCCACTGAAGACTTACACGCTTGTGCCTCCACAGTACAATTCAGTAATTCTTTCATCCTGAACGTTTTGTCAGTCTACCTGCCAACAGGTCCAAATGACCACAATACAGAATGGCTGCGTACGATTCCGGATCTGCAGCACGGTAGTTGCTAATAGGTGGAGACTTTAATTCCCACTCCCCGTTTTGGGAAAAAGATTGTTGTACTGTTACAAGCAATCGTTTAGTAGAAAATATAGTTGACAGTGCGCTTTACCTTTTGAATGATGGGAGTGTCACCAGAATTCCTGATGTTTCCAAACATCGGGCAACAGCCATCGATCTGTCACTAATATCACCAGAATTAGTACCCTGCTGTACCTGGGACACTCACAGAGATACTTTGGGAAGTGATCACTTACCTATCATCATAACAATAACAAATGACAACATCAGGATGAAAGACAGCACTCCTGACATTATACCAAAATATAATTACATGCGTGCTGATTGGACCATGTTTCAGACTGCTCTTGCTAAACAAGAATATAAGCATTATGAAAGTGAAAATGTAGACGTTATGTTTTCTAAGTTCCAGGAGTCAGTTCTAGCTGCTGCAGACCTCTCCATTCCGAAACTCAAAACTTTTAAGTCTAATAATCGTTTGGGTAATGTTTGGTGGACAGAGGCATGTGAGAAAGCAGTTCAGTATAAAAAAGATAAATTCAAAATCTACATCAAAAGCAGAAAACCGGACGATCACATGGAAATGAAAAAAGCTAACACCCAGTGTAATAAAATCATCGCTGAAGCAAAGAAAGATTATTGGGCATCATACTGCACCAAAGAAATTTCAGATTTTAAGGATTTTCATAAAGTCTGGACAAAAATGAATCAAATGAAAAACGGAGCCAACTTACCTAGATTTCCAATAATGATTGATACATGTCACAAATTTCCTTCCGACATGGACAAAGCTGAAAATTTTGTAGAACTCTTTGCTGAAAATAGTAAAGTAGATGGGTTGTCTCCTAACTGCAAACACTACAGAGAAACGGCAGCTAACAACCCTATCTTCACTGATCCAATACCTCAGAATGATTGCTGGTTTAATTCTCCGATCACCCAAGAAGAGCTAAAAAACACTATCTTGTCTCTACACAACAAAAGGAGTTCGGTAGGTGTCGATGCAGTTTCAACTGAAATGATTAAGCATCTTCCAGAAAATTATATTATTTTCTTACACAAAATTTTTCAGAAATGCTGGGTGAGTGGAACTGTACCACAGGTATGGCAAAAGTCTGTTGTTATACCCATATTAAAAGCAGGAAAGCCTAAAAACAATTAAAAAAAAAACAGTTACAGACCTATTGCGTTGACGTCCCATACGAGCAAACTAATGGAAAGATTGGTCTTGAACAGACTTATACATTACTGTGATAAAAATAACATTATTCCGGTAAACCAGGCAGGTTTCAGAAAAGGGAGATCCACAGTTGAGCACCTGGTTAAACTTACAACTCAGATAAAACAACAATTTGCCCGTAGAAAAAGTCTTTTAGCAACCTTTTTTGATGTGAAAAAAGCTTATGATCAAGTTTGGCATACACGATTATTGTACAAGCTGAAATCTATTGGTCTGTCTGGCAATATGTATAATTATATCAAGTCCTATTTAGCCAATAGAACAATTCAGGCAAGAGTGGGAACAAGTTATTCTACTTCACGATGTCTTGATATGGGAATTCCTCAAGGTTCAGTGATAGCACTTATATTATTTAATATCCTTATACATGATCTTCCTAATGTACTCTCAAATCGTGTTGTTTTGGTACAGTACGCTGATGATATATGCATATGGATGAATATTACTTTAAAAAAGACAACTCCCCAGAGAGCACAGAATTACATCAGGAAGGTGTATCAATCTGATCTTGATAGTCTTGGAAACTACATGTTAGAAAATGGTCTGTCGTTATCAACTGAAAAAACTAACATGATGCTATTTAATCCTAGTGGTACTTTAAATAACTTGCCTACTTTCAGACTGCATGGTGAAGTGATACATTACAAACAGGTGGTAAAATTTCTGGGAGTTTTTATAACATCGAAATTAAACTGGAATGTCCATTTTGATTATGTTTTAACAAAAGCAAGAAAAGCCTTAAATTTTCTAAAGATAATAAGCAGATTACCCTGGGGAATGGATACAAACATACTACTTCATCTATCAACAGCACTTGTAAGATCTAAATTATCCTATGCACAAGAGGTGTTCTTCAGTGCACCAAAATATTTACTAAAGAAGATTCAAAGCTTAGACTGCAAAAGTCTTAAAATTGCACTAGGTGTACCAGTCCATGCTTCAAATCTGGAAACGTACAAAGTTGCTGGAATTCTGTCTCTGAACAACTGTCGTGAGCTAGCGACAGCAAAGTTTGCAGTCAGAACTACTTCACAAACGGACAATTTTGTGAGCAAGGAAATTAAACTAAGGTCTGATGTTGACTTTCCAAAACGAGCAAGCAACATTTCATCACAAATGACTGTTGCAACTTATGTATCTGACTTAGTTAAACAGTCTAACATAAATTTGGATGAAATAGCTGAGACACCATCCACAACGCCTATCCCTACATGGGAAATGCTTAAAGCCACTTTTGATATTGATTATACAGATGCTAAGAAATATGAAAATATTAACATTTCGATATGCACAGCGAGAGAACACGTCGATGAAAATTACCGTACCCACCTCCATATTTTTACCGATGGGTCAGTCTTAGAAAATAAATCTGCTGGAGCAGCGTTTTATGTTCCAAAATTTAGAATACAAAAGTCATTTTTCATTGGGCCAAATATATCTATATTTACAGCGGAATTAGTCGCTATTATACAAGCGTTGCATTATTTAGTAGACCTTAAACCTGTATTTGTCAAAGTAGTTCTCTTTGTTGATTCAAAATCTGTATTATATGCCTTACAGTCTTTTGATACAGATGCAAGACCTGACTTAATTACTGAGGCAAATCATCTTATACATCGTTTAAGGACAAAAGGTACATATATCAGTTTATGCTGGGTGCCTTCTCACGTTGGTCTTCACGGCAATGAAGTAGTAGACAGAGCAGCTAAGCAAGGTGCACACAACACTGATAATACTATAGAATTACGTTTTAAAACTTCCGTAAAAGAAGCTTGCGGATTGCTAGAATCAGCCTCATGGATTCGTTTTCATGAACATTTCAATGAAAAGTTTGTGACACAACAAATGATAAAACGTTCTTTTCAAAATGTATGTAAAAAATTGCAGTATTCTTCCATATATCATTCGAGATCAATTGTTGCTGTTCATTTTCGTATTCAGCTAAACGCGTTGAAAACAAAATATTGTAAAAATATCAAGTGCATTTGCGGAGAACAGTTCACACTGTTTCACTGTTTATTTTACTGCAAAAAGCTACGTTCCTTTTTACCAAAAATGTTTACACAAGAAAACTATTCTGAAACTCATTTTAAAGAAGTAACTTCAGATCAATCTTTGTCAGTTAAAATTTCAGAATCATTGGTTCACAGTCCTGTTAAGGTATTGCTTTAAGTTTATGAAGTTTGTACTTTAGCGTTAAATTTTCCCTTCGCATTGTTAATGTTAACTGTTAGTGTTAAGATTTTGTTCCATATTTATATTTACCCGCTTACTCATGTCTCATACTCATTCTCCCCTCTGCCCCCAATCCAACTCGCCCATCTCCCATCCTCCATTTCCCCCCCGTCTAATATCACTCATAGTGAACAGACGTTAAATCAAAGAACGAACACACACACACACACACACACACACACACACACACACACACACACACACACACACACACACACACACACACACACACACACACACACACACACACACACACACACGCATACACACAACCACAAACCCGTACCCAAACCACTTCTTGAGATCCAGTGGAAGAAGAGACGAAGGCGAAAAAAACAACAACTCCTATCTGATACAAGATTCGAACCCACGTTTCTGACGTCCTAGACAAAACCCTTAACCACAGGGCCACTTTCTCTTCACCCAGGCATGACCACGACACAGTCAAGGTAAGACAGTCCACACAAGGGATCTCCAAACCCACCTCCCTCAAACATTCTACCTACCTACCTTCACATGTAGTGTTATAGTCTTCCTGGCTTAGCCATAGAAAAGAAACGAACAGTCATTTAGTGTTGGCCATATACTGACGTTTAGCGCTACGTGCATTGTATAGGACGTCTCGTTAACAGATCAGCTACAACACATGATCCCCAAACATGTATTGGCCATAGTTCATAGAAAGTATCAATGGCACTATGGGGTTGTGTTACCGACATGAACGGGAAAAAAGAAGTTGTTATGTGAATAGATAATAGGTATTTCTGGCATTAATCTTTCTGAATAGATAATAGGTATTTCTGGAATTAATCTTTCTGTGTTCTATTGAATATCAGGTCTTTGTAGCAAGAACTTCTAGACAGAGCTGGACAAAGGAGAAGCAGCCCCCCTACAGAGGGTGTTTCGCCCCTAAACGTCTTACACTCTGAGGGGGGGGGGGGGCTAGGCTGCATCTGGGTCATGACTCCTGAATGTCCCTCTGCTGTTGCTATCTTTTTGTCTTTACTTAAGTTCTAGTCTACGCTTCCATGATGATCAAAAAAACGAAAAAATAAATAAAATAAAATAAATCACGAGACTTCTCCGATGTTTCAATAAGTGGGAAGATTTCCTGCTTCTTTTGTTATCCTTACTGTTGTTTAAAGCCCAGCCGACTGCGTAGAGCCATACCAGGGCTGTATCCGTTTCAATACACAAAGTACTTCGACAGGAAAGAAAAGGAAAACAAAAATTAAGTACACACATCAATGAATTCGCGCGCATAATCTAAGGCGATGCCCCTGGCGTTGACAACTCCGTCCAATTTATGGCATATGGGATTTAAAAAGTATACCTGAAATACAAATTTAAACATAACTAAGGACACTAAAACTTATAGGAAAACCGGCCTAATTTACCTAAAATTGCTCCGCATTTTCTTTAGGGCCAAAAACTGCACTCGTTGCATGTACCCAATTATCACTCCTAAGAGAAAGTATGTAAGACTTTACAGAACACACAAAGGTGAATGGACCAGCAAGGCAGATACTGACAGAAAGAAATGACAGAAAGCAAAGGAGGAAGGAACAAAACAAAGAGAGTGGCAGAAAAGCGGAAATGTTTAGCACAGAATTCCGAGAAGGTAGGGATAGTGTTTTTGTTTTGTTTTGTTTTTTGAAACAACCTCCGGCATCCTGCTGTATTCAAAATCAAGGATGTCTTGCTGTTTTTCTCTCTGAGTTTCGTTTGTTTGTTCTTTGTTAGCTTTGTTGTGTACTCTTGATAAAGACCAGTGAACCGAACAAATGCACCTGTCTTCTTTTGTATATCAAATAAGTGTTTTCATTACACGTATGTTTTCGTGTGTGTTTCTTCTGTTCTGCTGACTTGGTCATTCAGTTATCAGTGAAATATTTTGCTTTTTCCTGTTGCCTGCCACATTTTCCAACAACGACAAAGGAGAAAAGAGACAAAGAAAATGCTGACTGGTTACCAGTAACTATCAGGTTTCGTTTTCAAGGTCAAATCGAAATAGAAATGGCTGATGACTTCACTTATCTGAACAGCTCAGTTAACAACCAGGGTGATATGGACCAAAGCAACAGATTGCACAACTGTCAAAGCATCTGCAACCTTCAAACAGGTGACCAAGATCTGGACAAGAAAAAGTTGTCTTTAGAAACCAACATTTGATCCTACAACTCCATCTTAACCATCTTGGCTGTGAAACCTGGCATTTGAAATCCAGTGAAAAGGAAAAAAAATAATGCTTTTGACTTCAAAATTTAGACAAACAATGGAGAAACTTTACATACAGCCAACGACGAAGTCAAAGAGCGGTTCGGCCAGTCTCCAGATGTAAGTGAGATCTTCAGTTTCAGGTTCATACTGCTTACAGCCCAGCCGTCTACTATAGCCACATCAGGGCTAACTCCACGCCAAAAACGACAAGATAAAAGACGAACAGTTAAATCTCATGCTTACCGTTACCCTTGCAAGTCTAAAATGCAATTAAAGAATGCGAACGGTGCATGAAATGGTTTGGCAACGTGTCGAGGCTTCTCTCTTAAAAGACTCTCCAACTAAGTGCTGCAGTACACTAGTACTGAAGTCAATTAGTGCTGCAGTGAACTAGTGCTGAGGTCAACTAGTGCTGCAGTGAACTAGTGCTGAGGTCAAGTAGTGCTGCAGTCAACTAGTGCTGCAGTCAACTAGTGCTGCAGTGAACTAGTGCTGCAGTCAACTAGTGCTGCAGTCAACTATTGTTGCAATCAACTACTGCTGCAGTCAACTAGTGCTGCAGTCAACTAGTGCTGCAGTGAACTATTGTTGCAGTCAACTAGTGCTGCAGTCAACTAGTGCTGCAGTCAACTAGCGCTACAGTCAACTAGTGCTACAGTCAACTAGTGCTGCAGTCAACTAGTGCTGCAGTCAACTAGTGCTGCAGTCAACTAGCGCTACAGTCGACTAGTGCTGCAGTCAACTAGTGCTGCAGTCAACTAGTGCTGCAATCAACTAGTGCTGTAGTCAACTAGTGCTGAAGTCAACTAGTGCTGCAGTCAACTAGTGCTGCAGTCAACTAGCGCTGCAGTCAACTAGCGCTGCAGTCAACTAGTGCTGCAGTCAACTACCGCTGCAGTCAACTACCGCTGCAGTCAACTAGTGCTGCAGTCAACTAGTGCTGCAGTCAACTAAGGGAAAACGAAAAACAGGTCGGTCTAAGATCAGCTGGAAACAGACCGTCCAGAATAACCTTCAGCGACTGAACAAGAGTTGGGGTGACGTCAAGATGCTGTCTGCTGATCAATCCAAGTGAACAGCATTGACTGCCTCAAGCCTATGTCAACGTGGGAATGGATGAACTGCACAGAACATTACTGCCACAGTTCCACATCAAATTCTCTTTCTTTGTTTTTGTTGTTGTCGTTATTGTTGTTGTTGTTATTGCTGTTGTTGTTATTGTCGTTGTTGCTGCTGCTGTTGTTGTTGCTGTTGTTGTCGCTGTTGTTGTTGTTACTGCTGCTGCTGGTACTTTTGCTGTTGTTGTTGCTGTTATAGTTGTTGTTGCTGCTGTTGTTGTTTTTGTTGCTGTTGTTGTTGTTGTTGTTGCTGTTGTTGTTGTTGCTGTTGTTGTCGCTGTTGTTGTTGTTACTGCTGCTGCTATTTTTGCTGTTGTTGTTGTTGTTGCTGTTATAGTTGTTGTTGCCGTTGTTGTTGTCGCTGTTGTTGTTGTTACTGCTGCTGCTGTTATTTTTGCTGTTGTTGTTGTTGTTGCTGTTATAGTTGTTGTTGCTGTTGTTGTTGTCGCTGCTGCCGCTGTTGTTATTTTTGTTATTGGTGTTGTTTTTGCTGTTGCTGTTGTTGTTGTGTTGTTGTTACTGTTGTTGTTGTTGTTGTTGTTCTTGTGTTGCTGTTGCTGTTGTTGTTGTTGTCGTTGTTGCTGCTGTTCTTGCTGTTGTCGCTGTTGTTGTTGCTACTGCTGCTGTTGTTGTTGCTGCTGCTGCCGTTGTTATTTGTTGTTGTTGCTGTTGTTGTTGTTGTCATTGTTGCTGTTATTGTTCTTGTCATTGTTGTTGTTGCTGTTGTTGTTGTTGTCATTGTTGTTGCTGCTGTTGTTGGTGTTGCTGTTGTTGTTGTTATTATTGTTCCACCATATTCCACGCTGTTCCAATGAACAAACTCCCATAGATTCAAGTATACACAGACACAGAAATAGTAGTAACGTTTGTCCTTGTACTAATTCCCCACGCACAACTTTCCATCTTTCTTCTGCAAAATGTGGGATTGCTTCTATAGTCATTCCACTGACACGACTTGGAGCAGTGGCTAGCTAATGGGATGCTGTGGGTTTTATGAGTGCTCTAACTTACTCTCTCTTTCATCTTTCGTTTGTATGTCCTTTGCTAAAAGTAGCTTTCTCTCCATATTTCTTGTCCTAGTTAATACTTTTGACCGAGAAATTAGTTCTGCGAATCTCTCTCTCTTTCTCTCTCTCTCTCTCTCTCTCTCTCTCTCTCTCTTTCTCTCTCTCTCTCTCTCTCTTCTCTCTCTTCTTCTTTCTTTCTTTCTTTCTTTCTCCTCTCTCTCTCCCCTCTCTCTAGTCGACTTTCTTTTCTGCTTTTGCTTTGTATTTCTACCAGCTTTCTGATAGGATTCTGATTTAACTGGACACAGACTTTAGAAATTAAGATTTTTCTCCCTTTCTTTTGAACTTTTTTCCATTCCACTGTCTGTCTGTCTGTCTGACTGTCTGTCTGTCTGTCTGTGTCTGTCTGTCTCTGTCTGTCTGTCTCTTTCTCTGTTTCTCTCTCTCTCTTTCTCTCTCTCTCTCTCTCTCCTTTTTTTTCTTCTTTTTCTTCTTCTTCTTCTTCTTCTTCTTTCTTCTTTCTTCTTCCTCCTTCCTCCATCCTCCTTCCTCCCTCCTCCCTCCTCCCTCCTTCTTCTTTTTCTTCTTCTCCTTGTCCTTCTCCTTCTCCTTGTCCTTCTCCTTCTCCTTGTCCTTCTCCTTCTTCCTTCTTCTTCTTCCTTCTTCCCTCTTCTTCTTCTTCTTCTCTTCTCCTTCTATCGTCTCTCTCTCTCTTTCTCTCTCCCCTTTTGTCTTTGTCTCTGTCTGTCAATCTGTCTGTCTGTCTGTTTGTCTGTCTGTTTGTCTGTCTGTCTGTCTGTCTCTCTCTCTCTCTCTCTCTCTCTCTCTAGCATGCGTACACTCACACATACATACATATATACACACACATACCCATTTGAATACATGTATTCATGTTCATGTATTCACGACCAAAATTTAATGTCTTACTCGATGCTGTCGGTTTCATTTCCTGTTGCTTTAATATAAACAGATTAGCAATGACAGATAATGTAAGGTAGCCTATCTGTGTCACTGG
>JAPXFY010001213.1:25000-35000 GCA_030674185.1 Monoplex corrugatus | reverse complement strand
AGAAAAAGAGCCAACCTACACGACCTTAAAGTTCTATTGGTTACCTTTGCGTCCATTTTCATAGACAACAAATATCTACATTGGAGGCCAACCATGTTTTTGTTGTTTTCGTTGTTGTTGTTCTCGTTGTTGTTGTTGTTTTCGTTGTTGTTCTCGTTGTTGTTGTTCTCGTTGTTGTTTTTCTCATTGTTATCGTTGTCGTTTTCGTCGTTGTTCTTCTCGCTGTTGTCGTTATTGTTCTTCTCGTTGTTGTTGTTCTTCTCGTTGTCATCGTTGTTCTTCTCATTGTTGTCGTTCTTCTCATTGTTGTCATTGTTCTTCTCGTTGTTGTCGTTCTTCTCGTTGTCGTCGTTGTTCTTCTCGTTGTTGTCGTTGATATTTTTTCCTTGTCGTTGTTGTTGTTGTTCTCGTTATTCTCGTTGTCGTCGTCGTTCTTTTTGTTGTTGTTGTTGTTGTTGTTGTTGTTGTTGTTGTTGTTCTTCTTCTTCTTCTTCTTCTTCTTCTTCTTCTTCTTCTTCTTCTTCTTCTTCTTCTTCTTCTTCTTCTTCTTCTTCTTCTTCTTCTTCTTCTTCTTCTTCTTCTTCTTCTTCTTCTTCTTCTTCTTCGCATTCTTCACGTTGTCGTCGTTGATGTTATTCTTGTTGTCGTTGTTGTTGTTGTTCTCGTTATTCTCGTTGTCGTCGATTGTTTTCCGTTGTCAATTTTTTCTCGTTGTCATCGTCGTTCTTCTCATTGTCGTTGTTGTTGTTCTTCTCATTGTCATCATTGTTGCTCCTCTCATTGTCGTCGTTGTTCTTCTCGTTGTCATTGTTCTCGTTTTTCTCATTGTTGTTGTTGTGGTTGTTGTTTCTCTCGTTGCTGTTGTTCTGGTTGTTGTTGTTGTTGTTGTTGTTGTTGTTCTCATTGTTGTTCTCGTTGTTGGTAATCTCATTGTCCTCGTTGTTGGTGTTCTCGTTGTTGTTTTTGTTGTTGTTCTCGTTGTTGTTTCTGTTGTTCTCGTTGACTTTTTGTTGTTCTCGTTGTTTCTCTCATTGCTGTTGTTCCGGTTGTTGTTGTTGTTCTCGTTGTTGTTGTTGTCCTCATTGCTGTTCTCATTGTTGGTGTTCTCGTTGTCCTCGTTGGTGTTCTCGTTGTTGTTTTTGTTGTTGTTCTCGTTGTTATTTCTGTTGTTCTCGTTAATTTTTGTTGTTCTCGTTGTTGGTGTTCTCGCTGTTCTTGTTGTTCTTGTTCTCATTGTTCTTGTTGTTCTTGTTCTCGTTATTGTTATCGTTCTCGTTGTTCTCGCTGTTGTTCCTCTCGTTGTCGCCGTCGTTGTTCTTCTCGTTGTCGTCATCGTTGTTCTTCTCGTTGTCATCCTTGTTGTTTTTTGTTTGTTGTTGTTGTCCTTGTTGTTCTTTTTGTTGTCGTTCTTGTTCATTTTTTGTTGTCCTTGTTGTTTTGCTCGATGTAGTCTTTGTTGTTCTTCTCGTTGTCGTCCTTCTTGTTCTCGTTGTCGTCCTCGTTCCTTTCGTTGTTGTTCTCGATTTTTGTCATTGTTGTTCTTCTCGGTTTTGAGGTTGTTCTTCTCGTTGTCGAACTGGTTGTTCTTCTCATTGTCGAACTGGTTGTTCTTCTCATTGTCGAACTTGTTGTTCTTCTCATTGTCGTCCTTGTTCTTCTCGTTGTCGTCCTTGTTCTGTTGTTCTTCTCGTTGTCGTCCTTGTTGTTCTCTTTGTTGTCGTTGTTTTCGTTGCCGTCCTTGTTATTTTTGTTGTTGTTGTTGTTCTTCTTCTCGTTGTTGTCGTTGTTGTTCTTCTCGTTGTCGTAATTGTTGTTCTTCTCGTTGTCGTAATTGTTGTTCTTCTCGTTGTCGTCCATGTTGTTCTTATTGTTGTCATCGTTGTTCTTCTCGTTGTCGTTGTTGTTCTTCTCGTTGTCGTTGTTGTTCTTCTCGTTGTCGTCATTCATGTTCTTGTCATTGTCGTATTTGTTGTTCTTCTTGTCGTAGTTGTCATCGTTGTTCTTCTCGTTGTTATAGTTGTTGTTGTTCTTCTCATTGTCGTAGTTGTCGTCGTTGTTCTTCTCGTTGTCGTAGTTGTCGTCGTAGTTGTTCTTCTGGTTGTGGTTGTCTTTGTTGTTCTTGTTGTCGTCGTTGTTGTTCTCGTTGCCATCGTCGTTATTGGTCTTTTCGTTGTTGTTGTTCTTTGCGTTGTCGTAGTTGTCATTGTTTTTCTTGTCGTTGTTGTTGTTGTTGTCGTTGTTGTTCTCGTTGTCATCGTTGTTGTTCTTCTCGTTTGTCATCGTTGTTGTCCTTCTCGTTGTTGTCGTTACTGTTTTCGTTGTTGTCGCTGTTGTTCTCGTTATCGTCGTTGTTGTTCTCGTCGTCGTTGTCGTTGCTGTTCTCGTTGTCGTCGTTGTTGTTTTTCTCGTTGTTGTCTTTCTTCTCGTTGTCGTCCTTCTTGTTCTCGTTGAATTCCTTCTTGTTCTTGTCGTTCTCGTTGTTATTCTCGTTGTTGTTGTTCTCGATGTTGTTCTCGTTGTTGTTGTTCTCGATGTTGTTCTTGTTGTTGTTGTTTCCATTGTCTTTCTTGTTGTTCTTCTCGTTGTCGTCGTTCCTGTGCTTCTTGTTGTCGTCCTTGTTGTTCTTCTGGTGGTCGTCCTTGTTGTTCTTCCTGTTGTAGTCGTTGCTGATCTCGTTGTCGTCGTTTTTGATCTCGTTGTCGTCGTTGTTGATCTCGTTGTCATCGTTCTCGTCATTGTAGTTGTCGTCGTTGTTGATCTTCCCGTTATAGTTTACATCGTTGTTTTTCTTCTCGTTGTCGTCGTTGTTGTTCTTCTCGTTGATGTCGTTGCTGTCCTTCTCGTTGTCGTCCTTATTATTCTTATAGTTCTCGTTGTTCTCGTTGTCGTCGTTGTTCTTCTCGTTGTCGTCATTGTTCTTTTCGTTGTCGTCGTTGTTGTTCTTCTCGTTGTTCTTCTCGTTCTGGTCCTTGTTGTTCTTCTTGTTGTCGTCAATATTGTTCTTCTCGTTGTCGTCTTTGTTGTTCTTCTCGTTGTCATCTTTGTTGTTCTTCTCGTTGTCGTCCTTGTTGTTCTTCTCGTCGTCGTCCTTGTTGTTCTTCTGTTCTCGTTGCCGTCGTCGTTGTTCTTGTTGTCGTCGTTGTTGTTCTCGTTGTCGTCGTTGTTCTTCTCGCTGTCGTCGTTGTTCTTCTCGTTGTCGTCGTTGTTCTTCTCGTTGTCATTGTTCTTCTCATTGTCATAACTGTTCTTCTCGTTGTTATCCTTGTTCTCGTTGTCGTCCTTGCTGTTCTCGTTGTTGTCCTTGTTGTTCTTCTCGTTATTGTGGTTGCAGTTTTTCTCGTTGTCGTCCTTGTTATTCTTATCGTCATTGTTGTTCTGCTTGTTGTCGTCGTTGTTGTTCTTCTCGATGTCGTCGTTGTTGTTCTCCTCGCTGTTGTTGTTCTCCTCGTGGTCGTCCTTATTGTTCTGTTCGTGGTCGTTCTTATTGTTTTCTTCCTGTTGTCGTCGTTCTTCTCGTTGTAGTTGTTGTTCTTCTCATTGTAGCTGTCGTTGTTGTTGTTATTTTCGTTGTAGTTGTCGTTGTTGTTGTTCTCGTTGTTGTTCTTCTCGTTGCCGTCGTTGTTGTTCTTCTCGTTTTCGTTGTTGTCGTCATTGTTCTTCTCGTTATCGTAGTTGTCGTCGTTGTTGTTCTTGTCGTTTTAGTTGTCTTTGTTCTTGTTGTCAAATTTGTCTTCGTTGTTCTTCTCGTTGTCGTCTTCGTTGTTCTTCTCGTTGTCGTAGTTGTTCTTCTTCTCGTCGTCGTAGTTATCGTTGTTTTTCTCGTCGTAGTTGGCGTCGTTGTTGTTCTTCTCGTTGTCGTAGTTGTTGTTGTTCTTGTTGTCGTAGTTGTTGTTCTTCTCGTTGGCGTAGCTGTCGTCGTTGTTCTTCTTCTCGTTGTCCTAGTTGTCGTCGTCGTTCTTTTCGTCGTAGTTGTCGTCGTTGTTGTTGTTGTTGTGGTTGTCATCGTTGCTGTTCTTCTCATCGTCGTCGTCGTTATTGTTCTTCTCGTTGTCTTCCTTGTTGTTGTTCTCGTTGTCGTTGTTCTCGTTGTCGTTGTTGTTCTCGTTGTCGTTGTTCTCGTTGTCGTCGTTGTTCTTGTTGACGTCGTTGTTGTTCTTCTCTTTGTTGTCCTTGTTCTTCTCGTTGACGTAGCTGTCTTCGTTGTTCTTCTTCTCGTTGTCCTAGTTGTCATCGTCGTTGTTCTTTTCGTTGTAGCTGTCGTCGTTGTTGTTCTTCTCGTTGTCGTCGTTGTTGTTCTTCTCGTTGTCGTCGTTGTTGTTGTTCTCGTTGTCGTAGTTGTCGCTGTTCTTCTCGTTGTCGTAGTTGTCGTTGTTCTTGTTGTCGTATTTGTCTTCGTTGTTGATCTTCTCGTTACCGTCTTCGTTGTTCTTCTCGTTGTCGCAGATGTTGTTATTCTCGTTGTCGTAGTTGTTGTTCTTCTTGTTGTCGTAGTTGTCATCGCTGTTCTTCTCGTTGACGTAGCTGATGTCGTTATTCTTCTTCTCGTTGTCCTAGTTGTCGTCGTCGTTGTTCTCTTCGTTGTATTTGTCGTCGTTGTTCTCGTTGTCATCGTTGTTTTTCTCGTCGTCGTCGTTATTGTTCTTCTCGTTGTCGTCCTTGTTGTTGTTCTTGTTCTTGTTGTCGTTGTTGTTGTCCTAGTTGTCGTCCTCGTTCTTCTCGTTGTCTTCGTTGTTCTCGTTGTTATAGTTGTCGTCGTCGTTGTTCTTCTCGTTGTCGTTGTTCTTTTCGTTGTCGTTGTTGTTCATCTCGTTGTCGTCGTTGTTCTTCTTCTGGTTGTGGTTGTCGTTATTCGTCGTTGTTGTTCTCGTTGTCGTCGTTGCTCTTCTCCGTCAGCGTTGTTGTTGTTGTTCTTGTTGTCGTCGTTGTTGTTCTTCGCGTTGTCGTAGTTTTCATTGTCGGTTTTCTCGTTGTCGTCATTGTTGTTCTTCTCGTTGTCATCGTCGTTGTTGTTCTTCTCGTTGTCATCGTCGTTGTTCTTCTCGTTCGTCATCGTTGCTGTTCTCGTTGTCGTCGCTGTTGCTCTCATTGTCGTCCTTGTTCTTCTCGTCGTCGTCATGGTGGTTCTTCTCTTTGTCATCGTTGTTGTTCTTGTTGTTGTTGGGTTTTTTTTTCTCGTTGTCGTCCTTGTTGTTCTTCTCGTTGTTGTCCTTGTTGTTCTTCTCGTTGTCGTCCTTGTTGTTCTTCTCGTTGTTGTCCTTGTTATTCTCGTTATTGTGGTTGCAGTTCTTCTTGTTGTCGTTCTTGTTATTCTTATCGTCGTCGTTGTTCTTCTCGTTGTCGTCGTTGCTCTTCTTGTTGTTCTTCTCGTTGTCATTTTTCTTGTTCTTCTCGTGGTCGTCCTTGTTCTTCCCGTTTTCGTCGTTGTTGTTCTCGTTGTCGCAGTTCTTCTCGTTTAAGTTGTCGTCGTTCTTCTTCTCATTGTCGTAATTGTCGTTGTTCTTCTCGTTGTCGTAGTTGTCGTCGTTGTTGTTCTCGTTGTCGTTGTTGTTCTTCTCGTTGTCGTCGTTGTTGTTCTTCTCGTTGTCGTCCTTGTTGTTCTTTTCGTTGTCGTCCTTGTTGTTCTTCTCGTTGTCGTCCTTGTTGCTTTTCTCGTTGCCATAGTTGTCGTTTTTCTTCTCGTTGTCGTAGTTGTCATTGTTGTTCTTGTTGTTGTCTTCGTTGTTGTTCTTCTCGTTGTCATCGTCATTGTTCTTCTCGTCGTCGTAGTTGTCGTCGTTGTTGTTTTTCTTGTTGTCGCAGTTGTCGTCGTTGTTGTTCTTCTCGTTGTCGTAGTTGTCGTTGTTCTTCTCGTTGACGTAGCTGTCGTCGTCGTTCTTCTCGTTGTCCTAATTGTCCTCGTCGTTGTTCTTTTCGTTGTAGTTGTCGTAGTTGTTTTTGTTGTCGTTGTCATCGTTGTTGTTCTTCTCGTCATCGTCGTCATTGTTCTTGTCGTTGTCGTCCTTGTTGTTGTTCTCATTGTCGTCTTTGTTGTTCTCGTTGTCGTCCATGTTCTTCTCGTTGTCGTCCGTGTTCTTCTCGTTGTTGTCGTTGTTGTTCTTCTCATTGACGTCCTTGTTGTTCTTCTCGTTGTCTTCGTTGTTCTTCGCGTTGTCGTGGATGTTGTTCTTCTTCTCGTTGTAGTTGTCTTCGTTGTTGTTCTTCTCGTTGTTGTTCTTCTCGTTGTGTCGTTTTTCTTCTCGTTGTCGTTGTTGTTGTTCTTCTTCTCGTTGTAGTTGTCTTCGTTGTTGTTCTTCTCGTTGTCGTAGTTGTCGTCGTCTTTGTTCTTCTCGTTGTCGTCGTTGTTGCTTTTCTGGTTGTAGTTGTTGTCGTTGTTGTTCTCGTTGTTGTTCTTCTCGTTGTCTGCGTTGTTGTTGTTCTTGTTGGCGTCGTTGTTCTTCGCGTTGTTCTTCGCGTTGTAGTTGTTATTATTCTCGTTGATGTTCTTCTCGTTCGTCGTCGTTGTTCTTCTCGCTGTTGTTGCTGTTGTTTTCGTTCGTTGTTGTTCTTCTCGTCGTCGTCGTTGTTGTTCTTCTCGTTGTTGTCGTCGTCGTTCTCATTGTCGTCCTTGTTGTTGTTCTCGTTGTTGTCGTTCTTCTCGTTGTCGTCCTTGTTCTTCTCGTTGTTGTTGTTGTTGTTGGTGTTCTCGTTGGTGTTGCTCTCGTTGTTGTTCTTCTCGTCGTCGTCGTTCTTCTTGTTGTCGTTGTTGTTTTTCTCGTTGTCGTCGTTATTGTTCTTATCGTTATCGTCGTTGTTCTTCTCGTTGTCGTTGTTGTTGGTGGTCTCGTCATTCTTGTTGTCGCTCTTCTTTTCGTTGTCGTTGATGTTGTTCTTCTCGTTGTCGTCCTTGTTGTTCTTCTTGTTGTCGTCGTTGTTCTCGTTGTCGTCGATTTTTTTTTTTCGTTGTCTTTTTTTTTTTTTTTTCCCCCGTTGTCGTCGTTGTTCTTCTCGTTCTTTTGCTTGTTGTTGTTCTCGTTTTTCTCGTTGTTTTTCTCGTTTTTGTATTTCTCGTTGTTGCTGTTCTCGTTGTTGTTGCTGTTCTCGTTGTAGTTGTTGTTCTCGTTGTTTTGTCGTTGTTGTTCTCGTTAATGTTGTTCTCGTTGTTGTTGTTCTCGTTGCTATTGTTGTTGTTCTGGCTGATGTTGCTCTCGTTGTTATTGTTCAAGTTGTTGCTGTTGTTCTCGTTGTTGGTGTTCTCGTCGTTGGTGTTCTTCTTGCTGTTTTTGTTGTTCTCGTTGTTGTTATCGTTCTCGTTGTTGTTCTTCTCGTTGTTGTTCTTCTCGTTGTCGTCATTGTTCTTCTCGTTGTCGTCGTTGTTTTTCTCGTTGTCGTTCTTGTTGTTCTTCTCGTTGTCATTGTTCTTTTTCTCGTTGTCGTTCTTGTTGTTGTTCTCGTTGTCCTTGTTGTTGTTCTCGTTGTCGTTGTTGTTGTTCTCGTTGTCGTTGTTGTTGTTCTCGTTGTCGTCGTCGTTGTTCTCGTTGTCGTCGTTGTTCTTCTCGTTGTCGTCGTTGTTGTTGTTCTCGTTGTTGTTGTTCTCGTTGTTGTTCTCGTTGTTGTTCTCGTTGTTGTTTTCGTTGTTGTCTTCGTTGCTGGTGTTCTCGTTGTTTTCTCGTTGTCGTTGTTATCGTTGTTTTCTTGTTGTTCTTCTCGTTGTTGCTGTTCTCGTTGTTGTTCTCGTTGTTGTTCTTCTCGTTGTTGCTGTTCTCGTTGTTGTTCTCGTTGTTGTTCTCGTTGTTGTTCTCGTTGTTGTTCTTCTCGTTGCTGTTCTCGTTGTTGTTGTTCTCATTATTTTGTTGTTCTCGTTATTGTTGTCGTTTTTATTGTTGTTGTCGTTGTTGTTCTCGTCGTCGTCGTCGTTGTTGTTGTTGTTATTGTTGTTCTCGTTGTTGTTGTTCTCGTTGTGTTGTTGTTGTTCTAGTTGTTGTTGTTCTCGTTGTTGTTGTATTCTTGTTGTTGTAGTTCTCGTTGTTGTCGTTGTTGTTGTTCTCGTTAATGTTGTTGTTCTCGTTGTTGTTGTTCTCGTCGTTGTTGTTTTCGTCGTCGTCGTTGTCTTGTTTTTGTTCAACTTTTAAACTTTTTCTTTTCTTGTTCATGTTGGCGGTCTTGGTGCTGTAAGGCTTCGTTTTTTGTTATTGTTGCTCTTGTTGTTGTTTTCCTGTTTTTGTTTGTGTTTGTCTTGTATTATTTTCTGCTTTGTATTTTCTTCTTCCTGTTCCTGTTGGTGTTGTGGTGTTGCGACACTGGCATCTGTTGAAAATGTTATAATGATAATGTACTCCATGATGTCAGGTTTTGCTCTTCTACCCTTGTTCTTTCTTCTTTATCGTTGTTTTTATCCTCTTTTTCTTGACATTTTATTTTGGGTAGTGGGGGTGGAAGGAGGCTTGCTTTTTGTGTACTTTGGTTTGCTCTGTGTTTTCGTGTACGTTTCGGTTATTTTCGATTGTGGGGTCAAGTTTATTTTACTTGCCCTTCTTGCCTTTTGTCTTCATCTGTATTCCAGTTATTTCATTTGTCTTGTCCCATGTCGTTTTTTTTCCGTGTCTTCTTGTTCCATTTACTTGTTGTTGTTTTGTTTCTGTTCTTGGCTTTCTTTTGCATTATTTTTGTTTCTTTGTTTCCCTTCTTTTTGCTTATTTTGTTTGTTATCGTGTTCCTAGGTTCTTGTTTCAGTTGTTGCCATGTCTTAGTTCTCCTGTTTTATTTGTTTCCTCCTTGTTTTCTTGATTATTCCATTTTGTTGGTAGTTTTATTAATCATGGTCTACTTGTCTTTCTGTTGTTTTGGGGTTTAATTTTGTCGCCTAGTTTATGCTCGTTCTGCCTTTGGCCTCAACGCTTTATTTTGCTTTTGTTTTTGTTTTCCTTTTCTAGCTTCTTTGATCCTCCTCTTATTGGTATATTTGTTCTTGATGTACTTCTTATTCTCGATTTTTTTTCTCTTTTACTCTTCTTCTTCATGCTGCGCTTGGCGTTTTGCTGGTGGTGTTTTTGTCGCTGTTGTTATCATTGGTGTCCATTTTCTGTTTGTTGTCGTTCTGCTTCTCATCGTTTCTGCTCTTGCTGTTCTCCTGGTTTGCTTGTTGCCACTGTTTTTGTTTCCATTTCTCTTTATCCATGTTGTTCCTGTTCTGGCTGTTGTTTTCAAGTGCGCAATGATAACAATCATGGATTTTCTTTATATTGCATATTGGTCGGCTTTTCTTCTTGTTTTGTGCGTTTCTCTACTTGTTTGTTTGGGAGTTTTTGTTTTAATTTTGGTTTTGTGTTGTTTTGTTTTACAATGCAAGCTTTGTGACTGTTCCTTTTCTTCTTGCTCAGTTTTACGTCGTATCTGTTGTTCTTCTTGTGTTTTTGCTGTTATTTTTCCCCTCTTCTTCTATTTTTCTTGTTGTCCTTGTTCTTGCCTTTTTTGTTCGTGTTCCCTTGTGTCTTTTTCATTTCCTCTTCTTCATGTTTTTGTTCCTTCTTTTTAGTTTACATATTTTTCGCGCGTTTTGTTTTATTTGTTTTTTTGTGTTTTTTTGTTTTCTTGTTTTGGTTCCTCCTTCTTTATGTTATTTTTCTTGTTTCTATAACATATAGTGGAAGACTTATTTGGTTTTGATCTTCCTGCTGCTGCTGCTGCTTTTCACGATGCAGAGCAGACGCTACTATCCTGGCGTGGTGTGAGGTCATTACGGGCAAACTGCAACAATGTGAGACCAAAAGTGTACGTGCAAAGACTTAGACAAAAGACGTAAATAGACAAATAGAAAAAGTTAAAAAGTCCAAATGATTTAACGTAAAATAATACAGACATACAAAATAGACAGTGGATGTATGCTTAGACATGTCGACAGACAGGGGCGGACAGATGGATGGAAGTACAAGATTCCACGACAAAAGAACTGCCTCCGGCAAAATCGTGTAGAAAACTCGCTTTCATAGGAAAAGAAAAACACATGCACACACACACACACACA
>JAPXFY010001212.1:32500-35000 GCA_030674185.1 Monoplex corrugatus | reverse complement strand
AAAGAGCATCCAACCAACCAACTGCCGTAAAAACTGAACAAAAAAAAAAAAAAAAAAGAAAAAAAAATCCACACTTACAACAGTCACGATCCGTTAGGCAATGCCAGTGTTTGATCATCATCATCATCATCATCATCATCATCATCATCATCATCATCATCATCATCATCATGTGCCCTTCCGCATGGCGTTGGCGATCACGATCCTCCATTCGAATCTGTCCCTTGTCGCTGGAAGTACATCTCCCACCCTCTCTGTCCTCAACCACACTGCAAGTCCGTCCAGTATTTTCTCCCTGGGTCTACCTGGTGTTCTCTTTCCCTCCAGCACCAGTGTTTGATACGATGGCTTTTTGTGTTCTAAAATGTTTGTGTTCGTATTCTGTCTTGCATGCATATTTATATCTATGTACTCCGAAGCGGAGAAATATAATTCTTTGACATGTATACCTGTGTTTATTGTTTATAAGTTTTATAAGTCTATTCATTTACTCATTTATACACTCGTTTTATTTCAGAGACTACAACTGCGGAGAATGCAGCGCCAAGTTCTTCTTCCATGGACAGGAAGTGACGGCGCGCTGCAGAAATGGCCGCGGTGGTCAAGGAAACTCAGGGACGCGGCGAACTGGACTAAGAAGACGAGGCCGTATGTCCAACGCCATGTCTTACATGATGATGGGAGACATGATAATGTAACGTGAACACTTTAAGAGATAAAAGTAAACACAGCCAAAAGATCATTTCTGGAATCAGGAACATTTCAGACATGATGTAATAAACAACACGACTTGGTCAGCTTGCACTTGGTTGGATTGTTAAAAAAAAAAGAAAAAAGAAAAGGAATCTATCAATTACGTGTTTGTTTGCTTGTCACAGTGGAATGTTTTTCGGTGCGAAATGTGGGTTGCTTTTCCTTGCAGAAAACGCGTCGCTATAGCACGGCACCATCCAATTAATTTAATTTTCTTTTTTTTTTTTAATGAAGAAATAAAAAAAGGAAATAACAATCGACTGGAGACATTTGCGTGTCTAGTGTGTGGCTGTTTTTGATTTTTTTTTTTTTTTTTTTTGGGGGGGGGGGGGGGGGTCTGTTTTTTAATGTGTAAACAAGAGTTTCTCAGTCTTCATGGCTGAATATTTACTACAGTTTGGGCGAAGGTGTTGATCGTTGAAGACTCGCAATAGTGTACATGTAGAAGAAAAGGCAGAAAAGTCAAGTTTACTGGGATTGAAATAATAAATAAATAAATAATTAGAAAAAAAAAAAGATAAATAAATAAATAAATAAATAAATAGATAAATAAATAAATAAATAAAAAAGAGCGTTAAATTAGCTCTTTTCAAGGAAGATGCGCGAAACAGGATTTCTTCACGCACTTGTGACAATATGTAAAATCTGTTTCACCCATGTGAGAGTCTACCGTCGGTCTCCATGCATACCCAGTATGATTTCAATTATTGTTATTGTTGGTCTAAAGCCCAGCCGACTGCGTAGAGTCCTATCAGGGCTATAACCTGTTTCAAAACATACACAATACTGCAACAGGGGGAAAGAAAAGAACAAGAAATTGAAGTACACATATCAGTGCATTCACACACATAATCTAAGAAGATGCCCATGGCGTTGACCATTCCGTCCAGTTTATCACACAGGGGATTAAAAAACCTTACCTGAATACGAATTTAAACATAACGAAGAACTCTGAAACATACGTAAGAACGACCCTAACTACCTAGAATTGCTTCCGCTTATCTCATTTCCCTAGAGTCAAAAATGCACTTAATACACGTATCCAATTATCAATCCTAAGAGAAAGCAGGTAAGGCTTTATCGAAAATAATAGGAAGAAATGGCAGAAAGCAAAGGAACAAGGCAGTAACAAAGAGAGAGACAGAAAAGAGGAAATTTCTAGCACAGAATTTCCAGAAGGTGGGGATATTGTTTATACTGAAAGAGCCCCTGGCATCCCCACGGAGGAGGGGGGAAGGGGGGTTGGGGGAGGAGGTCTGATTTTAGTTTAAGCTTTTTCAAGGTCATAGTGATCTTACGAAGTACAAAATGAGGAATTTCTGTAATGATTTACGAATGAAAAGAGAATGATAGAATGGCTTAATCATTCTGGTTTTTACTTGTTTTTCTTTTCTATTTTTGTTTGCTTGTTTGTTTGTTTTTTTGTTTTTTTGTTTTTTGTGCGTTTGTAGATTTGTGTTTGCTAGACAATGTGAATTATCCGCAAACTTTTAACAGGATAGCTCCTTTGTTGCCCTGGCTTCTTTCACGTTCCCTAATTGCGCATGCACGCGGGACCTCTGTTTATCGTCTCGCCTGAAAGACTAGCGCCCAGACCACGACTGAAGATCTTATGGAGAGTGGCAATCCTTGTTCAACCATGGATGGAACCCCGGGTCTTTTTTTTTTTTTTTTTTTTTTTTTTTGCTTACCAGGCGGTTGCTTTAACCACTGACCTCACCCCCACCCTCCTTCCAAATGTAATAAT
>JAPXFY010001212.1:20000-27500 GCA_030674185.1 Monoplex corrugatus | reverse complement strand
CCAGAATCGACACAGTTGATGATCCAGCAAAAAGAAGAGCCAGAGAGACCAACCAGACATCAGCATCAGCTTACAGCGAGAAGAGGAGCATCATCAGATCATTCTTTAAGCCAGGGACAGAAAGGGACAAGTGCCACCTTGTGTCCAGTTTCTGTTTCAATTTCTCAAGATGACGTCTCGGCGCTCGGAATGAATTCCATATGCGCTAGCGTCATAGGTGCCATGTGATGGAGAAGATCCAGAATGATCAGGGCACAAGCCTTAAGCCTGCACATAAACCCAAGAGCTCGGCCAGGCCCTGAGGTCCTACCTCCATAGGAGACAGCAGCAAGTGGTCCCACTGAGGGTCTGCACCGGACGCTGCTGGCTCAACATCCATATCAACATCAAGCTCAAATAGACGCCACCACCAAGTTGCCCCTGAAGTCAAAGAGACCAGACAACTAAACACATCTTACAGCGGTGTCACCTGTGTCTAGTGGAGCAATGGGCGACATGGCCCATACAGCGCCTCTGACCGCCAAGCTTCAAGACAGCCGGCAGGAAATTGGATAAAACAGAAACATATCTCCACAGATATGGCTTGACCATGAAGATAGCGAACGAAAGAAAAAGATAAGAGATATTTTTTGATTCATCATCATCATCATGTGCCCTGCCGCATGGCGTTGGCGATCATGGCCCACCATATGTATCTATCCCTTGTTGCCGCAAGCACATCTTCCACCCTCTCTGTCCTCAGCCACCCTGCAAGTCCGTCCAATATTTTCTTCCTGGGTCTACCTGGTGCTCTCTTTCCCCCCAGCTTTCCTGTTGTGACCAGGTGCTGTAATTCCCGTTCCTCATATAATGGTCTATAAATGTTGCTTGTCTTTTCCTAATCTTCCTTATCAATGATGTACCTGTGTCTGCCTCCATCAAGACTGTCTCGTTTGTTTTCTTTGCTGTCCATTGAATTCTCAACATTCTTCTTAGAAACCAAATCTCGGCTGCCTCAATCTTGTTCTGGCTTCGCGTGTTGACTATCCACGCCTTACAGCCGTGTAAAATTATTGTTTCATATAAACATGCACCATCACGACAGAAAAGAGTGAAACATGCATCAGTACCTCCTCGGTTATCACAATAAATCATCAATGTGGCTGTATCACGAGACAAACGTGAGAAATGTAAAAATGGGCCAAACATTCTAACAATCTCCATTTTTGTGTGTGTAAAAAGGGTTTCAGAAAATCCAGATTTTAAACTTAGCGAGGTCCATGTGACTAAAAATCAAACTTGCTATGAAATAAGGTCACCGGTATACTGCCACAGCACTGAAAAACAGATTTTAGATATATGCAGACTTTCCTGATAAAGAACCACCCATAAAAAAGTGCTGATTTCAGGCACCTTCTTGTCTGTGGGACTATGAATTTGATACCGAGGTCTCCAAGCTAATACATTTGCGACTCCTCAGTGACCAAGGGATGCTACTCGATCACACACATTAGTAATAGATAGACAAACACACATAGGAAAATCCCTTCGATAGATATGAAAATATCTTCCTTTTTCATCATCATCATCAGGTGCCCTGCCGCATTGCGTTGGCGACCATGGACTTCCAACCATCTCTATCTCTCGTTGCCCCCAGCATCTCCCCCACCCTCTTCATCCCCAGCCACTCTGCAAGTCCGTCCAGCATTCTCTCCCTGGGTCTACCTGGTGCTCTCTTTCCCTCCAGCTTTCCCGTTGTGACCAGGTGCTCCAAATCCCCCTTCCTCATAAAATGGCCTATAAATGTTGCTTGTCTTTTCCTAATCTTCCCTATGAGTGATCTATGTGTGTCTGCCTCCATCAAGACTGTCTCGTTTGTTTTCTTTGCTGTCCATGGAACTCTCAACATTCTTCTGAGAAACCACATCTCGGCTGCCTCTTCCTTTTTACAAAAAGAAATTGAAAGCAAGCTTTACAGAAAGAAAAAATGAGTTGTTGTTGTTGCTGCTGTTGAAATAACAGCAGCACTGATACTTAAAACAAAGGGTGTTGGCCCTCTTAGCGTTCTTCAGAGTCAGCGCAGACATGGTAATAATAATGATGATGATTGCGATGGCAAGGATGATGGTAGTGATGATGATAATGACAATGGTGATGATGATGACGACGACGACGATGATGACGATAACAACGACGACAATGATGATGACGACGACGACGATGATAATGATGATGACAACGACGATGATGATGACGACGACTACGACGGCAATGATGATAAAGACAACGATGATGACGACGACGACGATGACGATGATACGACAACGACGCTGATGATCAAGATGACTGCAAGATACACAGAGTGTGTGGAAACAATAATTATACACAGCCTGGAACCTATAAAAGATATGTAAATCCTGAGCTATGTATCCTGGGTCCGTCTATATCTGGAAATGATTTCAAATCTTTGTACAGACAAGTGAAACTCCTTATGTCAAGTAAAGTAGGGTCATTTGAATGAATTTATTAAGATTCAGGTAAAGTGAATTGTTAGTTCACATTGTGTTTTAGATACCAACGGACTCTTCTTTGCGAATAGCCACCCCCGAAAATGGAGTTATGGAACAATTATTGCTGTCTCCTTCCCTCCCTCCTCATCTCTCTGTCTCTGCCTCTCTGTCTCTGTCTCTGTCTCTCTCTGTCTCTGTCTGTCTGTCTGTCTGTCTGTCTCTCTCTCTCTCTCTCACTCTCTTTCAGCAAATTTAAGCATTATTCAACAAGCTGAATGTTATTTATTTTTTGTACACACTGCCAACATTATCATTTACCCTGCCACATGGCGCTGGCTATCATGGCCCTCCATATGAATCTATCCTTTGTCGCTGCAAGTACTTCTCCCACCCTCTCTGTCTTCATTCACTGCGCAAGTCCGTCCAATATTTTCTCTCTGGGTCTACCTGGTGCTCTTTTTCCCCTCCAGCTTTTCTGTTGTGACTGGGTGCTCTAATTTCTCTTGCCTCATATATGGTCCTATAAATGTCACACTGTAACAAGTTCATATGTAAGAATTATCTCTTGCAGGAAAAATAACCTATTGATTCTTTCACACATGTTCAGAGTCTCCAAGAAACAATATGTCAATGGATTTGTCTCTTGCTCATCACACATTGAACAGCAAGATGTGTCTTTATCACAAACAATATAATCACATGTCCAACTTTGTGTACGTTCCATATGCGTTCCATGCATCTTTTATTACCTGCATTCACGCTTTCACACAGACACACGTATACGTACACACACACACACACACACACACACACACACACATAGATACACACACACGCACACACACAGATCACGCACACACACAAACACACACACACTCACACACACAAACACACACACAGAGACATGCACACACACACAGACATACACACACAGACACAGACACAGACACAGACACATACACACACACACACACACACACACACACACACACACACACACACACACACACACACACACACACACATTCTCTCTCTCTCTCTCGACCGATATGAATCAATCTGTCCTTTATTAAGGGAGAAAAAACACAAAGACACCCACAGTTTTAAGGCCACATGATTTCCACTTCACACTACATTCATCATCACAACTTCAACCCTTAGATGGAGTTTCTCAGATAAACAACACCGTCTGCAGCCTGTCCAACCATCAAGGACTTCTGTGGCAGATTCTAGTCCAGGTCCGCACGGCGATGGCGTTCAGCTCTTTGTTCCTCAGGGCATACACCACGGGGTTCAACGCCGAGTTGGCAAACCCCAGCATCAACAAATGAGTCCCTACGATGTCGTACAGACAACAAGGCGCACGGGGAGACAGCAGCACATACAACGACGTTAACAAGAACGGGCACCAGCACGCCAGCACGCAGCCAGCCACTAAGGAAACGGTGCGCACGCATCTCCACGACCTTCCGGACATGCCCAGCGGTCCGCTGGCTTTCTGGCCGAGCACGCGCTCCAAAGCGTCAATTCGCCGGATGTGGACACGAGCGTGAGCGTACAGGTAGACGTGGATGAGTAAAATGGCCGCTATAGGCAGGAGACCGAAGACGAAGACTACAGACACAAAGGAAAACGGGAAGACGAGGAGGAAGGAGCAGTAACCTGTGTACAGGTCTTCCCCGTGGTTCCATCCAAACAGAGGCATCAATCCTGACAGCAGGGCGAAGATCCACAGAACCAGGATCAGAACCAAAGTCCGGCGTGTGGTGACCAGACGGTTGTAGGTCAAGGCTTTCACGATGGCCAGCAGACGATCGCAGGCCACAGCCAGCAGGGACAGGATGGAGGTCTGCACGGCCGTTACACTCAGTCCCACTCTCCACAGACAGCCGTTCAGCGTGGTCTCCTGGGCCCTGGTAACGACCGTGGCGATGCAGCACAGCCCGACCATCATGTCTGCACAGCATAGAGACGCGATCAGCATCAGGTCAGGTCGTCTGTAACGTGGGTGACACAGCAGGAGAACCAGCACCGCCATGTTGGTCAGTAAAATGATGGGCGTCAAAAAATATCATGACGTAGTGGCGTGCCCTCTCGTGGACGTTGTCGGCGTCCCACGCACAGTTCTCCGAAGGGGAGACAAGCCCTTGTGTAGTCGTCAGAGTGAGATTAATGGCAAGAGGATGATAAATAGTTGTTGCCGACATTATAGATCCGTGTCCGTATATGAGATCAAACAATGAAAATCACAGATACATGTATATGCCAGACAGGTCTACAGTTTCAAGAGCACTTTCCACAGTTCCGCACATTGAACAGAAATGCTATACATTGAATCGACATCTCCTCGTTAAGCTTCGTAGATATGGAAAACAGGTCATTTTTCACCAAAACGAAATCTTTTTAAACACTAAACTCTTCGCAGAGTGAAAGAGAAAATTAAGCAACTCCCACCTTCTCTTCATTTATGTAATAAGGAATCAGCGTGTTAAATGAGATGTATCATCATCATCATCATCGTATGCCCTGCCACATGGCGTTGGCGTTCATGGCCCTCCACATGCATCTATCCCTTGCTGCTGCAAACACATCTTGCACCCTCTCTGTCCTCAGCAACTCTGCAAGTTCGTCCAATATTTTTTTCCTGGGTCTACCTGGTGTTCTCTTTCCCTCCAGCTTTCCTGTTGTGACCATGTGCTGTAATTCCCCCTTACTCATAAAATGGCCAATAAATGTTGCCTGTCTTTTTCTAATCCTATGAATGATCTTGTGAATGAGAGATATGTTAAAGAAGAATCAATCTCTTCCGGATGACTCCATGTGCCTTCACTATGTCCGTAAGATATGATCTACAAGACTATATATATGGCCTGTCGTGTGCTGAGATTCTAAACTGGAAAGGGGATGGAGTGGAACCTAGACTTGCTGACAGAAGAAGCCTTCAGGAACACAAACACTTCATGTGTCAACACATCACATATTTGTTCTGTTGCTTTTAAGTGTTATGTGTCATAGAAAGTTGTTGGTTTTCTCTGACACGCAGAACATCAGAACTCTGCAAAAGAACGAAGACCTCGGTGGTGGTAGAATCCTGGCATAACACTTGACATTAATTCCACAATGGATATCAACAGTTGCGGTTATTGCATATCTTTTCAAAATTTTCAATTTACATAAATTTACTGTTTTATTGTTGCTGTTGCCATCGTCGTCATCGTAGTCGTCGTTTATGTTGTTGTTGTTGTTGTTGTTGTTGTCATTGTTTAGGCAGTCACAGAAATGAAACCATTGCCCGAAAATCGATGCACACAGGTGTGTATTGTTAAACGTCTGTTCAGAATCGAGTTGCTTGGAGTTTCTTCTTGTCAAAAGTGATTGACGGGTTTCTTGTAAACGCCTCGCTCGGGTGCAGACTAATGTTGACTCAGCGCTGGAGATTGCAGCTGTCTTTGCTCCACTTCAGATTGCCTGGTTGACATCAGCTGACTGAAACACAGAGACAATTTGTTGAGCACGGCGATGTCAGTATTAAGGAGGAAAATTGTAACATACACATTGTGTGTGTATGCGTGTGTGTGTGTGTGTGTGTGTGTGTGTGTGTGTGTGTGTGTGTGTGTGTGTGTGTGTGTGTGTGTGTGTATGTGTACGCGTGTGTATGTGTGTGTGTGTATGTGTGTGTGTGTGTGTGTGTGTGTGTGTGTGTGTGTGTGTTTTATGTGTGTGTAGCTATATACAAAGAGAGAGAGAGAGAGAGCGCGCGAAAGAGAGAGAGAGAGAGAGTGTGTGTGTGTGTGTGTGTGTGTGTGTGTGTGTATGTGTGTGTGTGTGTGTGTGTGTGTGAAAGAGAGAGAGAAGAAGAAAAAGAAGAAGAAGAAGAAGAAGAGAGAGAGAGAGTAAGAGATAAATATCTCTGTCTCTGTCTCTCTGTCTCTCTGTCTGTCTGTCTGTTTTGTCCTCATTCTCTCGCTTTTTCTCTCTCTTTTCTTCTTGTCTGTCTGCTTCTATCCGTCTCTGTTTCTGTCTCTGTCTGTCTCTCGCTCTCACTCTCTCTGTCTCTATCTCTTTCTGTCTCTCTCTGTCTATCCCCGTCTCTTTCTGTCGCTCTTTGTTTCTCTCTCTGTCTGTGTCTGTGTCTGTGTCTGTCTGTCTGTTTGTCTGTCCTGTCTGTCTGTCTGTCTCTGTCTGTCTGTCTGTCTGTCTGTCTCTCAAACGATCCTTCTCTTTCTGACTTTGTCTCACTCTGATTACAACAATCAATTGATCAGTCGATCGATCAATCCATTGATCAATCAATCGACGAATGAATGAATCAATCAATTAATCAATAAGTCAATCAATAAATCAATCAGTAAGTCAATCAATCAATCAATCAATCAGTCAAAGCTGTCACCTGTCGGGGAAACTCAGGCGATGAACGCAGTCAGTGAACGGACACAAACGACACAGAGGCAGGTCATGGGCTATCGCGTATGTGAGTGTTACCTTATGAAACACCGGGCGCCCTGAACTAATGCACACAAGATTTAAGTTTCTGTGATGAACTGCATCAACAGCACACCCCCACCAACAAACAACAGTGACGATGATAGGAAGAAGAAGAAGAAGAAGTAGAAGAAGAAAAAGAAGAAGAAAAAGAAGAAGAAGACGACGACGATGACGACGACGAAGAAGAAGAAGAACAACAACAACAACAACAACAACAAAACTACAAGCACAATAAAGACAACAAACAAATCAAATGTCTGACAGCATCCGTCGATCTACATTTCATTTTCAGTTTCAATTTCTCAGGATGACGTCTCTGCGCTCGGAATGAATTTCATACGGATTGACGCCGCTGGTGCCATATCAGGAGAAGATCCAAAATGAAAATGGCACAAGCCTGAAGACTGCACATAAACCCATGAGCTGACCAGACCCTGACGTCCTACCTAGCGTATCTACAGAGATCCTGGAATTGTGCTTTGGAGGAGGTTAGATATACACCACCGTCATCATCGTTCTCGTTGTC
>JAPXFY010001212.1:5000-15000 GCA_030674185.1 Monoplex corrugatus | reverse complement strand
TATTGAATTCATTCTGAGTGCGGAGACGTCATCTTGAGAAATTGAAACTGAAACTGAATCAGAAGCTCCGGACAAATGCTAGACCTGCAAACCTCAAAAAGACCAAACAAGGCACTGCAAGACCATGCTGGCAGGAAGAACTCCGTTGTGCAATGATTGCAGGCGACTGGATTTGAGCCACAATTTTCTGGCCATGGGCCACTCGATATATCTCGGACTTTCTTTGACACCTGACAGACTTGTACGAATCAAAGATAGGGGTTGGAAAGGGTTAGAGATTGATTGAAATTGCCTGAATTTGTCTTATGGGTGGGGGTTGATAAAGGGTTAATGGCTATGTGAAAATGGGTGGTAGCGGTTTCTGTTGGCGCGTTTATCTGAGGAGGTGGTGGATGGTGAGTGGGGTGTAGGTGTCACTCTTTATGTGTTAGTGTTGTTGCTTCGATTATCATTTGTGTTCATTTGATACTGGGCAGAATGGATCGTTCTTTGAAACTGTTCTTCGTCACATATATTATTTGAAATTGTATACCAGTACTGAAATCCTCCATGTTGTGTATGACAGTTCTCAAGAAACACCATAGGGTGCTGGATGGGACCCAGTGCAACGATGCCTCACCAATGACCAGAAAATCATCTCCCAGCTCCCGGTTGTCGATTTTTTGACGTGGTGTTAACCCTGATATGGCCCCAGTAGTCGGCTGGGCTAAAAGCAATATGAACTTGAACCTCCCAACTCCCATCGCCACACGGTAGCCATTTCGGCAAAGAAAGGGTGTGGGGTGTCGATACCCTGCATGACCCATCTGGACCCATTCATCATTTGCCTTATTCACAGACCGAATGGTTTGGTGGGGAGATGACAACCCACGGGACGTGGCAATACAACGCACATCAGCCAGGTCCAGTCACCGGACAAAAAGATGTCATCATCATCATGTGCCCTACCGCATGGCGTTGGCGATCATGGCCCTCCATATGCATCTATCCCTTGTTGCCGCAAGCACATCTTGCACCCTCTCTGTCCTCAGCCATCCTGCAACTCCGCCCACTATTTTCTTCCTGGGTCTACCTGGGGTTCTTTTTCCCCGCAGCTTTCCTGTTGTGACCTGGTGCTGTAATTCCCCTTTCCTCATAAAATGGCCTATAAATGTTGCTTGTCTTTTCCTGATCTTCCTTATCAATGATTTTCTTGTGTCTACCTCCATCAAGACTTTTTCGTTTGTTTTCTTTGCTGTCCATGGAACTCTCAACATTCTTCTCAGAAACCACATTTCGGCTGCCTCAATCTTGTTGTGACTTTGCGTGTTGACTGTCCACGCCTCACAACCGTAAAGCATTATCGGTTCTATATAACATTCAAGAACTCTCTTCCTGATGTAAATTTATAGGCATTTGCTGGTAAGAATGCTTGTCATCTTCTTAAATGCTGTTTTGGCTTGGCCGATTCTGCTGGCTATTTCTGATGTGCATCTGCCGTCTGGTGAGATGACGGTTTTCAGATATTTAAACTTATCAACCTGCATCAAAGTTGTGCCATTTGCTGTTATTTTTCATGAGGGGATTTCGTGGTGTTTTTTTAAAAAATTTTTTTTACTGATTACCATGACTTGTCTTTTTCCTATTTAGCTCCAACCCTTCATTTTGACTTTCTATTTCTATCATATTCACAAGGTTTAGCAGGTCCCTTTCATTTTCTGCAATTAGCACGGTGTCATCTACGTAACAAATGTTGTTTATTACTTTTCCTCCAACCTGCAATTCAGGGCATTCTTCTAGGTTTCTCATGATGTTGAGTTCAATCCTTGCACGCAACATAAAAAAGTGGCCTGATCACTTCCCATCTTAATGTTTCCATCATTCTGGTGGTGCCAGCGCACAGGGTTTTGTGCAGGCTCAGGCAGACACAAGTAGATCATTCATAAGGAAGATTTGGAAAAGGCAGGCAACATTTATAGGCCATTTTATGAGAAAAGGGGAATTGGAACACTTGGTCACAACGGGAAAGCTGGAGGGAAGGAGAGCACCGGGTAGACCCAGAGAGAAGATACTAGACGGACTTGCAGAGTGGCTGAGGACAAAGAAGGTGGAAGAGATGCTTGAGGCAACAAGAGATAGAGACAGATGGAAGTCCATAATCGCCAACGCCATGCGGCAAGGCACATGATGATGATGATGATCAGGAAATCTGTCAGATAATTGCTGGCGTATTTAGGTAGAGTGCATATGGAGCTGTCCGAGCACGGAGAATCCAATCACTCCAATAACTGTCAAGGAGTGTTCGTTCAATCGCTGAAACAGTCAGATACGGCAGTCCACAAACAGCCTATTTTAGTTCCCTTTTAGCAAGTTTGACATGCCTACAAAGGGATCACGTACAAAGTAATATACAGAGGTACAGGCGGACGCGCACACGCACACACACACATTAGACACACATACATACACAGACACACACACACACACACGCACACACACACACACACACACACACACACACACACACACACACACACACACACACACACACACGCACACACACACACACACACACACATACACACACACTCACACACACATGCACACACACCATAAAACACACTTCACCTTGACGAAAACACAGCAGCAAATACAATTCTCTCATCTCCAGATCTACGACACAAAATTTCCACCAAGTTTCACCAGGACATTTACACAAATGCCAATGTTGCCCAATGATGGCAAAAAAGGTCTCTGTGTGAAGGTTCTGAGATGGTAAAAACTTCATAATTCTCGTATCATCATTGTGATGACGATGGAAGTCACAAATCTCCAGTCACACATCTTCCTCTCCAGTCACACATCTCCCTCTCCAGTCACACATCTCCCTCTCCAGTCACACATCTCCCTCTCCAGTCACACATGGACCTCTCCAGTCACACATCTTCCTCTCCAGTCACACATCTGCCTCTCCAGTCATACATCTCCCTCTCCAGTCATACATCTCACTCTCCAGTCATACATCTCACTCTCCAGTCATACATCTCCCTCTCCAGTCATACATCTCACTCTCCAGTCATACATCTCCCTCTCCAGTCACACATCTCCCTCTCCGTCACACATCTCACTCTCCAGTCATACATCTCACTCTCCAGTCATACATCTCCCTCTCCAGTCATACATCTCACTCTCCAGTCACACATCTCCCTCTCCAGTCACACATCTATCTCTCCAGTCATACATCTCACTCTCCAGTCATACATCTCACTCTCCAGTCATACATCTCACTCTCCAGTCATACATCTCACTCTCCAGTCACACATCTCACTCTCCAGTCATACATCTCACTCTCCAGTCACACATCTATCTCTCCAGTCATACATCTCACTCTCCAGTCATACATCTCACTCTCCAGTCATACATCTCACTCTCCAGTCATACATCTCACTCTCCAGTCATACATCTCACTCTCCAGTCATACATCTCACTCTCCAGTCATACATCTCACTCTCCAGTCATACATCTCACTCTCCAGTCATACATCTCACTCTCCAGTCATACATCTCACTCTCCAGTCATACATCTCACTCTCCAGTCATACATCTCACTCTCCAGTCATACATCTATCTCTCCAGTCATACATCTCACTCTCCAGTCATACATCTCACTCTCCAGTCATACATCTCACTCTCCAGTCATACATCTCACTCTCCAGTCATACATCTCACTCTCCAGTCACACATCTATCTCTCCAGTCACACATCTCCCTCTCCAGTCACACATCTCACTCTCCAGTCACACATCTCACTCTCCAGTCACACATCTCACTCTCCAGTCACACATCTCACTCTCCAGTCACACATCTCACTCTCCAGTCACACATCTCCCTCTCCAGTCACACATCTCCCTGGCCCTCTCCAGTCACACATCTCCCTCTCCAGTCACACATCTCCCTCTCCAGTCACACATCTCCCTCTCCAGTCACACATCTCCCTCTCCAGTCACACATCTCCCTCTCCAGTCACACATCTCCCTGTCCAGTCACACATCTCCCTCTCCAGTCATACATGGACCTCTCCAGTCACACATCTCCCTGTCCAGTCACACATCTCCCTCTCCAGTCACACATCTTCCTCTCCAGTCACACATCTTCCTCTCCAGTCACACATCTCACTCTCCAGTCACACATTTACCTATCCAGTCACACATCTCCCTCTCCAGTCACACATCTCACTCTCCAGTCACACATCTCCCTCTCCAGTCGAACATCTCCAGTCACACATCTCCCTCTACAGTCACACATCTCCCTCTCCAGTCACACATCTCCCTCTCCAGTCACACATCTCCCTCTCCAGTCACACATCTCCCTCTCCAGTCACACATCTCCAGTCGAACATCTCCAGTCACACATTTACCTATCCAGTCACACATCTCTCTCTCCAGTCACACATCTCTCTCTCCAGTCACACATCTCTCTCTCCAGTCACACATCTCCCTCTCCAGTCACACATCTCCAGTCACACATTTACCTATCCAGTCACACATCTCCCTCTCCAGTCACACATCTCCCTCTCCAGTCACACACCTCCCTCTCCAGTCGCACATCTCCCTCTCCAGTCACACATCTCCCTCTCCAGTCACACATCTCCCTCTCCAGTCACACATCTCACTCTCCAGTCACACATCTCCCTCTCCAGTCACACACCTCCCTCTCAAGTCACACATCTCACTCTCCAGTCACACATCTCCCTCTCCAGTCACATGTCTCCCTGTCCAGTCACACACCTCCCTCTCCAGTCACATGTGTCCCTCTCCAGTCACACATATCCCTCTCCAGTCATACATCTCCCTCTCCAGTCACACATCTCCCTCTCCAGTCATACATCTCCCTTTCCAGTCACACATCTCTCTCTCTCCAGTCACACATCTCCCTCTCCAGTCACACATGGACCTCTCCAGTCACACATCTCCCTCTCCAGTCACACATCTCCCTCTCCAGTCATACATCTCCCTCTCCAGTCATACATCTCCCTCTCCAGTCACACATCTCCCTCTCCAGTCACACATCTCCCTCTCCAGTCACACATCTCCCTCTCCAGTCATACATCTCCCTCTCTAGTCATACATCTCCCTCTCCAGTCACACATCTCCCTCTCCAGTCACACATCTCCCTCTCTAGTCATACATCTCCCTCTCCAGTCATACATCTCCCTCTCCAGTCACACACCTCCCTCTCCAGTCGCACATCTCCCTCTCCAGTCACACATCTCCCTCTCCAGTCACACATGGACCTCTCCAGTCACACATCTTCCTCTCCAGTCATACATCTCCCTCTCCAGTCACACATCTCCCTCTCCAGTCATACATCTCCCTCTCCAGTCACACATCTCCCTCTCCAGTCACACATCTCCCTCTCCAGTCATACATCTCCCTCTCCAGTCACACATCTCCCTCTCCAGTCACACATCTCCCTCTCCAGTCATACATCTCCCTCTCCAGTCACACATCTCCAGTCACACATCTGCCTCTCCAGTCACACATCTCCCTCTCCAGTCATACATCTCTCTCTCCAGTCACACATCTCTCTCGCTACATTACCTCCCCAACTTTGAAAAGTTCCAAGTTCTTGTCACAAGAGAGTGGACTGAGTTTTCGTTTCAGTTTCTCACGATGTAATCACCGAGCTCCGAATAAGTTCCATTACACATGTACACCCACACTGCAGGTGCTCTGTGATTGTTAAGAACCAAACTGATCATGGTATGAATCATGAGTCTCCAGGTGCAGAATATCAAACATGTGTGTTGTATCAGTGACTGTCAATCATATCAGTGGCTGGATTATGGCATCGTGGAAACATCCAACTTGCACGCCACAAAAGATTGTGGGGTGTGGTCAGCTCGCCTGACAGTTTGAGATCTCCGTGCTCCACTGAAATGTTTAATTATGTCTAAAATCTCCGTGCTCCATTGAAATGTTTAATTATGTCTAAAATCTCCCTGCTCCATTGAAATGTCTAATCATGTGTAAAATATCCGTGCTCCATTGAAATGTCTAATCATGTGTAAAATATCCGTGCTCCATTGAAATGTTTAATTATGTGTAAAATATCCGTGCTCCATTGAAATGTCTAATTATGTGTAAAATATCCGTGCTCCACTGAAATGTCTAATTATGTTTAAAATCTCCGTACTCCACTGAAATGTCTAATTATGTGTAAAATCTCCGTGCTTCACTGAAATGTTTAATTATGTCTAAAATCTCCGTGCTCCACTGAAATGTTTAATTATGTCTAAAATCTCCGTGCTCCATTGAAATGTCTAATTATGTGTAAAATCTCCGTACTCCAATGAAATGTCTAATTACGTGTAAAATCTCCGTGCTCCACTGAAATGTCTAATTATGTGTAAAATATCCGTGCTCCACTGAAATGTTTAATTACGTGTAAAATCTCCGTACTCCACTGAAATGTCTAATTACGTGTAAAATCTCCGTGCTCCATTGAAATGTCTAATTATGTGTAAAATCTCCGTGCTCCACTGAAATGTCTAATTACGTGTAAAATCTCCGTGCTCCACTGAAATGTCTAATTATGTGTAAAATCTCCGTACTCCACTGAAATGTCTAATTATGTGTAAAATCTCCGTGCTCCACTGAAATGTCTAATTATGTGTAAAATCTCCGTACTCCACTGAAATGTCTAATTATGTGTAAAATCTCCGTGCTCCACTGAAATGTCTAATTATGTGTAAAATCTCCGTGCTCCATTGAAATGTCTAATTATGTGTAAAATCTCCGTACTCCACTGAAATGTCTAATTATGTGTAAAATCTCCGTACTCCATTGAAATGTCTAATTATGTGTAAAATCTCCGTACTCCACTGAAATGTCTAATTATGTGTAAAATCTCCGTACTCCACTGAAATGTCTAATTATGTGTAAAATCTCCGTACTCCATTGAAATGTCTAATTATGTGTAAAATCTCCGTACTCCACTGAAATGTCTAATTATGTGTAAAATCTCCGTACTCCACTGAAATGTCTAATTATGTGTAAAATCTCCGTACTCCATTGAAATGTCTAATTACGTGTAAAATCTCCGTACTCCACAGAAATGTCTAATTATGTGTAAAGCGTGGTGAGTCCAAAGGAGTCTGCAGAACAGTGCTATACAACTATACAAGAAAGATTGATGATAATAATGTCAATTCATCGTTCAATCCACCTTACCGTTTTTGACAAGTACTGAAAGTATCATACATTTAAGGTGACACACACTATAAGTCGAATGATTTCAGAGAGTAGCCCCAAAAACACATTGTTTGCACGTACACTGTGGAATTCTTTACTTTGATGCCGGTCCCAAAATGTGTGGTGTAGTTCGTGTGGTTCAGCCTGGATGATAAGCCATGGTTAGTTGTTGTGCATGTTCCCTGGGTTTTAGCACTGGCTTAATTTTATCGGGGTTTTTGTTCGTTTCGTTTTCTGTCCCCTACCATCGCAGTTTCGATCTTTCCTTTTTTTCAAATAAATGGCAAGGAAGATATCGATTTTCACTGATTATGGCATCTCTGTGTCTCTGTGTGGCTCTTTCTCTATCTCTGTGGTCTCCTTCGTCTAGTCCAATATACTGCATTCACGACAGTTCGGATTTCCTTCACCACTACTCGTGTTAAACATCTTTAACAAACCTAAACAAATGGCAGATATATTCTTTATCATAATCTCCATATTTCTGGAACCGTCTTTCTGAATCTAACAACAGCATTTGTATACGGTAAATCACCAGATCTTACTGAAAAAGCCTTCAGCCTATCACTTTAATGATATTTCTATTGCATTCTTCCAGTCCCATCTCAGAAACATAACGAAGATCGTGCTTGTTCATGTAAATACTCTGGTGTTTCGCAGTGGTTTGAGTCTAAGGAAGTGACACTGAATCATTTGAAAACTAAATACATGCTGATTACAATCCGTCACATATAACAAAAGAAAAAAAACTTGCGTCACTCAAACTACACGTTGACTTTAAACCAATTGAGCAAGGATCTCTATACAGTTTACCTCGTAGCATCTCATATTAATAGAACTGAAAAAAAATCTAGAACACACACACACACACACACACACACACACACACACACACACACACACACACACACACACACACACACACACACACACACGTACATACATACATACATACATACACACATACATACATACATACATACATACACACACAAACACACACACACAAGCACACACACAAACACACGCAAACACACACACACACACACACACACACACACACACATACAACACATACAACACACACACCACACACACCACACACACACACACACACGCGCGCGCGCGCGCGCACACCCCCACCCCCACCCCACACACACGCACAAACATACACTGTAAGTCCAAACTTAAACAATGCGTTCACCACACAACTCTGAAATGATTTCTCATGCTTCACATTGAATACACATCCACAGTTTGGGATAGATGTACTGAAATCCACATAAATTATTTGAAAATATTCTATTAACCTGTTGTACTATGGTTGTGTCTTGTTCAAAACTGAAGTATTCGTGAAAAATTAATCAAACTAAACTTGCTTTCTTTAAAAACAAATGTGTTTAACAAAGGCACATATGTACAAAAAGTTGTATATTCAAAACAAACATAAAATATGAGAATTCTTTTCCCCAAAAAAGAAAGCACTCTCGTCACACCAAAAAGACGTCTATTTAATCTATCAAAACAAAGAAATGACCTTTCCAATAGAGCTTGTCATTTTTTGGCGTTCGTCTTCGAAATCAGCTCGCTGACTCCCTAACAGATCTATTTCAAACAAAAACTATTCGGGAAAAAATCCTGCATAATTTTCTTCTTGATGAAACTCTTTATTGAAACTAATATCTTTGTTACCACCTTTGGTGCATGTGCGCCAACACGTATATGTACATATGCGTAGGTATGTATAAAGCATCATTGATGTTATATGTTTATGATACCGAAACGTCATTTTTACGCAGAACATTCACAATTTCAGAATAGTACGACCCCTGAAGTCATGGTGATCAGTAAAAAACATGAAATCCCCTCATGCAAAATAACAGCAAATGGCACAACGTTGACACAGGTTAATAAGTTCAAATACCTGGGAACGGTCATTTCATCAGACGGCAGATGCACATCGGAAATAGCCGGCAGAATCGGCCAAGCCAAAACAGCATTTAAAAAGATGACAAGCATTCTTACCAACAAATGCCTATCAATTAACATCAGGAAGAGAATTCTTGAATGTTATACAGAACCAATACTGTTGTACGGATGCGAGGCGTGGACAGTCAGCAAGCAAATCCAGAGCAAGATTGAGGCAGCCGAGATGTGGTTTCTAAGAAGAATGTTGAGAGTTCCATGGACAGCAAAGAAAACAAACGAGACAGTCTTGATGGAGGCAAACACAAGTAGATACTCATAAGGAAGATTAGGAAAAGCCAGGCAACATTTGTAGGCCATTTTATGAGGAAGGGAGATTTGGAGCACCTGGTCACAACGGGAAAGGTGGAGGGAAGAGAGCACCAGATAGACCCAGGGAGAAAATGCTAGACGGACTTGCGGAGTGGCTGAAGATGAGGAGGGTGGAGGAGATGTTTGGGGCAACAAGAGATAGAGACAGATGGAAATCCATGATCGCCAACGCCATGAGGCAGGGCACATGATGATGATGATGATGACGACCCCTGAATATGTCATTTTTCTTATCTCAAAAGCGTCCAGCTGCTACACTGATATCTATGACTGGATGACACAAAATAAACTACGGTTAAATGGTGATAAAACCGAAGCCAAGCTTGTAGGCACCAAAAATATACTTGCCTCTATAACACTGAATACTGTCCAACTAGATGACAACATCATCCCTCTCTCTGATTCTGTCAAGAACCTGGGTGTGACCTTGGACAACATTCTCTCAACTTTTGCCTGTAAAAATGGGAATGGA
>JAPXFY010001211.1:32500-35000 GCA_030674185.1 Monoplex corrugatus | reverse complement strand
CTCTTCTTGTCCCCTCTCCTCTCTTTCTCTTCTTCTTTCTCTCTCTCTTTCTTCTCTCCTCTCTTTCTTCTTCTTCTTCTCTCTCTCTTCTTCTCTTTCTCTCTCTCTTCTTTCTTCTTCTTTCTCTCTCTCTTTCTTTTCTTCTTCTTTCTTTCTTTCTCTTCTCTCTCTTCTTCTTTCTTTCTCTCTCTTCTTCTTTCTCTCTTCTTTCTTTTCTTCTTTCTTTCTCTCTCTCTCTTCTTCTTCTTTCTCTCTCTCTTTCTTTTCTTCTTCTTCTCTTTCTTTCTCTTCTCTCTCTCTTCTTTCTTTCTCTCTCTTTCTTCTTTCTCTCTCTCTTTCTTTTCTTCTTCTTTCTTTCTCTCTCTCTCTTCTTCTTCTTTCTCTCTCTCTTTCTTTTCTTCTTCTTTCTCTTTCTTTCTCTTCTCTCTCTCTTCTTTCTTTCTCTCTCTTCTTCTTTCTTCTCTCTTTCTTTTCTTCTTTCTTTCTCTCTCTCTTCTTCTTCTTCTCTCTCTCTTTCTTTTCTTCTTCTTTCTCTTTCTTTCTTCTTCTCTCTCTCTTCTTCTTCTCTCTCTTCTTCTTTCTCTCTCTCTTTCTCCTTTTTCTTTCTTTCTCTCTCCTCTCTTCTTCTTCTTTCTCTCTCTCTTCTTTTTTCTTCTTTTCTCTCTCTCTTTCTCTTTTTCTTCTTTCTCTCTCTCTTTCTCTTTTTCTTCTTTCTCTCTCGCTCTCTTCTTCTTCTTTCTCTCTCTCTTATTCTTCTTTGTCTCTCTCTCTCTTCTTCTTCTTCTTCTTCTTTTTCTCTCTCTCCATCTGTCTCCAGCCCACCTTCTGTCTCCCGCCAGCGGCAGTAGCATCGGAGATAACTCTGGACGCAGGCCGACACTTCTAGGCACGCAGGAGTTCTTTCCCCTTAACCCTCATCACGCGAACGTTGATACACTGACCGCGCAAGAAGCCGATCAGTCCATACATACTGTACAGGAATTGGTACGAACGTACCTACAGGTAGTCACCTATGACGGTCCGAGCTGATTCACATGTAAACATCGACACAGGTAAATTGAAAGGACTAATACAATTAAGTGAATGTCAGAGAGCGAGAGAGAGAGAGAGAGAGAGAGAGAGAGAGAGAGAGAGAGAGACCGAGAGAGAGAGAGAGAGAGAGAGAGTGAGAGACAGACAGACAGACAGACAGAGACAGAGGCAGACAGAGAGAGAAAGAGAGAGAGAGAGAAAGACAAGAGAGAGACAGAAAAGAGAGAGAGAGAGAAAGATAAGAGAGAGACACAGAGAGAGAGACAGAGAGAGAGAGAGAGAGAAAGAGAGAGAAAGAGAGAGAGAGACAGAGAGAGACAGAGAGAGAGAGACAGACAGAGAGACAGAAAGACAAAGAGAGAGAGAAAGAGAGCGGGAGAGAGAGAGAGAGAGAGAGAGAGAGAAAGACAGAGAGAGACAGAGAGACAGATGAATGAAAAGAGAGAAATAGAGTGAGAGAAAGACAGACAGACAAAACGAAAGAGAGAGAGGGAGAGAGAAGACAGAGAGACAGAGAGACAGAAAGACAAAGAGAGAGAGAGAAAGAGAGCGAGAGAGAGAGAGAGACAGACAGACAGACAGACAATCAGAGACAGAGACTGACAGGTAGAGAGAGAGAGAGAGAGAGAGAGAGAGAAAGGGAGAGAGGGAGAGAGGGAGGAGGGAGGGAGGGAGGCACAGAGAGAGAGAAAGACTGCCTCCCTCCATCTACCCCCTTTCCATCTCTTCTCTCTCCCTTTCTCTCTGCATCCTCTCTCTCTCTCTCTCTCTCTCTCTCTCTCTCTCTCTCGCTTTCGTTTCGTTTCGTTTTCTCCCCTCTGTCCCGCCTCCCGCCCCTCACTCTCTCTGGCTGTCTGTCTCTCCATCTGTCTCTCTGTCCCTCTGTTTCTCCTCCTCCATCACTCTCTCTCTTTCTTCCTTCCTTGTCTGACCCCCCCCCCACCTCTTTCTCTCTCTTCTACTCTATCTCTTTCGCTACCTCCCTCAGTCCTCCTTTCTCTCTCTCTCCCCTTCTTCTTCTCTCCCCCTCTCTCTCCCTCCCTTTGTCTCCCTCCCTCTTTCTGTCCCCCTCTCCCTCTCTCTCCTTTCTTCTTTCTCTCTTTCTCTCTCTTCTTCTTTTTTTTCTCTCTCTCTTTCTCTACTTCTTCTTTCTCTCTCTCTCTTCTTCTTCTTTCTCTCTTTCTCTCTCTTCTTCTTTTTTCTCTCTCTCTTTCTCTACTTCTTCTTTCTCTCTCTCTCTTCTTCTTCTCTCTCTCTCTCTCTTCCCTTCTTCTTTCTCTCTCTCTCTCTCTTCTTCTCTCTCTCTCTCTTCTTCTTCTTTCTCTCTCTCTCTTCTTCTTCTTTCTCTCTCTCTTCTTCTTCTTCTTTCTCTCTCTTTCTCTTCTTCTTCTTTCTCTCTCTCTTTCTCTTTTTCTTCTTTCTCTCTCTCTCTTCTTCTTTCTCTCTCTCTTTCTCTTTTTCTTCTTTC
>JAPXFY010001211.1:10000-12500 GCA_030674185.1 Monoplex corrugatus | reverse complement strand
CGAACACATCTCCTGTGTCACTACCCCCACACCACTCATTACAGTTCTCCAACACACCTCCTGTGTCACTACCCCCACACCACTCATCACAGCTCTCCAACACACCTCCAAACCACCAACACTGAGGTCACCATGACAGCAGGACATGAAGGGCCACACAATCTGGGACAGTTGTTCACACAATGCCATCATGATGAGAATGGGGATGATGATGATGATGATGGATGGTGTTCCCTTTTCAGACAGAGACTATATGACAGGGCTGTATTCTACACTTCACTTTCATAATCTATTCTGGCATCAACCAGGCCTGAGAGATACAAACGCATGCAGCGCTGGTCAGGAAATTTGCGCACGAGCGTTCAATGAAACATACAAAAAGTGATTAAGACTCCACTGTGTGATCCCAGTTTTTCCAACAAGCTCACATCACGCTCAGCTCTGGGTACAAGCTGGTTGAGGCCGAAAAAAATCCCATGGTAAGTAGCTGATACAGTAATTTATCAAAATATAACGAAGTGATACATCCTACTGGCTATGGTTGAAAATTCACCAACAGCAATGCAGCAACCATCCAACCAACTGACCAATTTTGACAATGAAACCAACCAACCAACCAACCAACCATCCAACCAACCATCCATCCATCCATCCATCCATCCATCCATCCATCCATCCATTTGTCCGTCCATCCATCCATCCATCCATCCATTTGTCCGTCCATCCACCGATTTTAACAAACACAAGAGCAAAGACTGTATTTCCCTCTCATCCCAACTTCTCGTAAGTTTCCGTGTGGCAAAAACGGTCTAAGGGAGAGAACTGCAACAATTCGCGCAAGTATTCAGTACAGCAAGAGTTGTCGACCGTGCACAACGTAATTGGTGTCCAGTCTTTCAGGATTCATCCACACTTGGACAAATTTCCATAACATTGGTATAAAGCAAGCGCTCCACACCAAATCTACCAGTCACTTATCAGCAGATTCCTCAAGCCTGCGCAAAAAACCCTCCTATACGCTGGTAAGGTCTTGAAATAAGAATAGGGGAAGGGGAGAGGGAACGGGACTCATTCAAGAGTAACACCACCAGAATGACTGGAGCATTACAAGTATGATGGGCAGCGAAAGACCGAGTTTATTTTATGTTGCCAGAGGGGATTTAAACTCTAGACATAGGATCTTGAGTCCATGGCTGTGTCTACGGAGCTGGTTAGTCCGCATGAAAGCACACACACATTCTAGCACGCTCGCGCGCACACACGCACGCACATAATTATACACACATACGCACGCGCTCTCACGCGCGAACACACACACACACACACACACACACACACACACACACACACACACACACACACACACACACACACACACAACACACCACACACACACATATACACACACAGACACACACCACACACACACACACACACACACACACACACACACACACACACACACACACACACACACACACACACACATACACGTACACACACGCAATCTGACAGTATTTTCTTTTCTTTGTATGCTTTCTTTCCTTTCTTTGTTCTTCTTCTTCCACCATCCCCCCTCAACCACCACCATCATCATCATCACCACCACCACCACCAACAACAGCAACAACAACAGCAATGACACCACCACCACCACACCACCACCATCACCAATACCACCATCATAATCACCATCACTTTTTCCACCACCATTGCCACCACCACCACCACCACTATCACACCACCATCATCACCACCACCACCACTACCACCACTACCAACAACAACAGTAACGACACCACCACCACCACCACACCACCACCATCACCAACACCACCATCATATTCATCACCATATTTTCCACCACCGTTGCCACCACCACCACCACCACCATCATCATCATCATCATCATCATCATCATCATCATCATCATCACCATCATCATCTTCATCATCATCATCATCATCATCATCATCATCATCATCATCATCATCATCATCATCATCACCATCATCATCTTCATCTTCATCATAAACAATAACAGCATCAACAACAACAACAACAACAACAACAACAACAACAACAACAACAACAACAACAACAGCATCATCATCATCATCATCATCATCATCAACAACAACATCATCAACAACAACAACAACAACAACAACAACAACAACAACAACATCATCATCAACAACAACAACAACAACAACAACACCACCACCACAACAACAACAACAACAACATCACCATCTTACCCAACACTACGTGTCTGGGTCCCAGGTCCACAGACAGATTCACCGTACGGCAAACATGGACCCCAGTCATCAGACCTCCACTGGTGATGTTCACAGCTCGCCGTGCACACTCTGCTTTGTGATTGCTGGGAAAACAAATTGAAAATCATGTTGGTAGTCACATCGCTACACCACACAGGCCAAGCTAAAACAGTATTCAAGATGATAAAATGCGTTTTTGACAAACAAATGCCTAAAGA
>JAPXFY010001210.1:37500-39335 GCA_030674185.1 Monoplex corrugatus | reverse complement strand
TATTTAGTTATATACTGATTTTATGTGAAGCGCTTTGTGCTCTGGAAAGCGCTATATAAATTGCCTTTATTATTCCGAGCGCGGAGACGTCTTCTTGAGAAACTGAAACTAAAAAATCGAAACTGGATGTGAAACTAAGTGAGGAGTATTCTGAGCTTACGGGTTTTGTGCTTTGTATCTGCTTCTATGCTAGCTGAATGGGTAGCGAAAACTGTGTTAGATTTGAGAAGTTCTATACAACATGGGAGATAATTCCTACGTTACTCTCAAGAGCTTATGTTCTTTGATTAATTAATATATAGTGAACGATCAGTTACTAAAACGGACTGAGTGGAATAATGGCTAAACCACCTGCCTAGGGCGTCAGAAACCTAGGTTCAAATCACTGATCGGGTAGGGATTTGTGTCCCTTCCCTCTCCACTCTATCTGTAAGTGGTGATGATCACAGTTCTTGTCTTCTGAATTAGAAGAACTGAAGTCCCACAGCAACACAGAACGGGTCCTTGGTCGTCTCTGGCGGTCTCAGACAAACTTCGGTAGAAAAATCTGTTTTCATAGGTAAACAACAACGACAACAACAACAACAACAACAGCAACAGCAACAACAGCAACAGCAACAACAACAGCAGCAGCAGCATTAGCAACAACAACAACAAAACCACCACCAACGACAACAGCAGCAGCAGCATTTGCAACAACAACAACAACAACACCACCATCAACAACAGCAGCAGCAGCATTTGCAACAACAACAACAACAACACCACCATCAACAACAGCAGCAGCAGCATTAGCAGCAACAACAACAAAACCACCACCATCAACAACAGCAGCAGCAGCAGCATTAGCAGCAACAACAACAACAAAAACACCAACGACAACAGCAGCAGCAGCATTAGCAACAACAACAACAACAAAAACACCAACGACAACAGCAGCAGCAGCATTAGCAACAACAACAACAAAAACACCACCACCAACAATAACAGCGCTACCAACAAGAACAACAACAACAAACAAAAGTAAACTGATACAAAGGCAAAAGTGGTGCTGTATTGGGGCTACGCGCTCTCTCAATGGAGAGCAGGTTGAATTTCACATGACAAATCCATTTTGATTTCCATTCACGAAAAAGAAACAATAATAAATAAAAAACAAACAACGAAACGAAACAAACAAACAAACAAACAAACAAAACAAAACCGGAAGGGGGGAAAAAAACGATAACAACAAAAAAACGTTGAAATATTTTTTATCTACGATGGGAAAGAGAGATTGAGATTATACGGGAGAGATTGACGGGAGGGAGACACAAAGGACGCTTGAATGGAGATGGGATGGGTGGGGGGGGGGGGAGTGGGGGTTAAGGAGATGGAAGAGGCGGGTGGGTGGGTGATGGAGGCAGAAGATGGATTGACTGCCATTCCATCACATATCATAATACACATCTCACGCCGCTAGATTTCCTGGCGCCAGAATCCCTCACCCATCGGCCTCACTCCGCAAGTGTCAGTATGGCTGCACACCAGAGACTGAAAAGACGGACAGTTGGCCTGTACTGAGATGTTCTGTGTTGTATGCTGTTGTGTCTTTCCCCGGTAGCTCACTTGGTTAAAGGACCACACTGTTACTGCAAGTCGTGGGTTACACCCTGAACCAGGCCACCGTTTGTTTGTTTGTTTGTCTGTTTGTTTGTTGTTCTTTTGTTCTCTTGTTTGTTTGCTTGTTCTTTTGTTTGTTCATTTGTTTGTTTGTTTCTTCTTTTGTTTATTTGTTTGTGTTTGTTCGTTTGTTAATTGTTTGTTTCTTTCTTCTTTTGTTTATTTGTTTGTTT
>JAPXFY010001210.1:10000-20000 GCA_030674185.1 Monoplex corrugatus | reverse complement strand
CGAGAACAGGAAGTGAAAACAGGAAGCGAGAACAGAAATGAAAACAGGAAGCGAGAACAGGAAGTGAAAACAGGAAGCGAGAACAGGAAATGAAAACAGGAAGCGAGGAAAGGAAGTGGAAACAGGAAGCGAGAACAGGGAGTGAGAACAGAGAGGGATCAAATAAGAACAGGGGAGGGAGGTACTGAGAAGAGGGAAGGAGGAAGAGAGAACAGGTGAAGGAGGATGTAAGCACCTCGAGTGAGAACAGAGAAGAGAGAGAGAGTGAGAGAGAGTGAGAGAGTGTGAGACAGAGACAGAGACAGAGACAGAGAGACAGACAGAGACAGACAGAGAGAGAGAGAGAGACAGAGAGACAGAGAGAGAGAGAGAGAGAGAGACAGAGACAGAGAGAGAGTGGTTGTCATGTATAAGGGAGAGAGAAGAAGGAGGCAAGAAGTGAGAAGAGAAGGTGAGAATGCGGAAGGGGAAGAAGGAAGTGAGAACAAGGAAGGAGAGAGAACAGAGAATGAGAACAGGGAGAGAGGAAGAGAGAACAGGGAGAAAAGAAGAGAGAACAGGGAGAGAGGAAGAGGGAACAGGGAGAGAGGAAGAGAGAACAGGGAGAGAGGAAGAGAGAACAGGGAGAGAAGAAGAGAGAACAGGGAGAGAGGAAAAGAGAACAGGGAGAAAAGAAGAGAGAACAGGGAGAGAAGAAGAGAGAACAGGGAGAGAAGAAGAGAGAACAGGGAGAGAGGAAGAGAGAACAGGGAGAGAAGAAGAGAGAACAGGGAGAGAGGAAAAGAGAACAGGGAGAGAGGAAGAGAGAACAGGGAGAGACAAATTTACCTTTTTTATCTAAAGTTTTAGAAAAGGTCGTGCTGAGTCAGCTTCTTGGTCATCTGGAAGCCAACAACCTGTGTAACCGTTTTCAGTCAGCCTACCGTGCTGGCCATAGCACTGAGACCGTCCTACTTCGTGTTGTAAACGATATTCTGTCTGCTCTTGACGAAAACAAACTCTCTGTTCTTTTGCTCATGGACAACTCCGCTGCTTTCGACACCATCGACCACAAAATTCTCATTTCGCGACTTCAAAACGTTTTTGGCATCTGTTCCACAGCCCTCCAGTGGTTTCATTCGTATCTGCTGGATCGAAAACAGTATGTATCGGTCGATGGTCATAATTCTTTATCACTTCCTCTTGATTTTGGTGTTCCGCAAGGCTCGGTGCTAGGGCCAGTTCTGTTTGTCTTGTATACCACCCCCCTGTCTGAGGTCATTGAGCGCCATGGAGTTAGTCACCAGCTTTTTGCAGACGACACACAGCTTCAACAGGCATGCAAACCTGCAGACATTGACAGTACCATACAGACACTACAGACATGCACGGATGATGTAAAGACATGGATGACTGACAACATGTTAAAACTTAATGACAGTAAGACTGAAGCTCTTCTGTTTTCTGGTTCTTCAGACTATAATCCTCCACTTCCAACTTCTATCACTGTTGGCTCTTCTGACATCTCTTTCTGTCCAAAAGCTAGGAACTTAGGTTTCATTCTTGACTCTTCTCTCTCCATGAAAGATCACGTTTCCAAAGTCTGCCAGCTTTCTTATTTTGAATTGAAAAGGATTGGATCTATCAGAAACTTTCTCAGTGTAGATGCCACCAAGATTCTTGTCACTTCCTGTATTCTGTCGAGACTTGACTACTGTAACTCTCTCCTCATGGGCTGCCCGAACACTGTTCTCTATCCTATGCAGAAAGTTCAAAATTCAGCTGCACGCCTTATTCTTAAGGCATCCCGTCAACAACCTTGCACTCCTTTGCTTCACCAACTGCACTGGTTACCAATATCTCAGAGAATTAAGTACAAGACTGCTTGCATCTGCTTCAATTCTATCTCTGGTTCTGCTCCTGAGTATATTTCTGATATTCTGCACTTGTATACTCCATCTCGGTCTCTCCGCTCTTCCTCTGATTCAAGACTCCTCAGGCAGATACAGTATAACCGCAAATCTCATGGCTTTCGCTCACTTTCGCATTTCGGTCCCCAGTTTTGGAACTCTCTTCCCAAGAAATTACGCCACTCTCCGTCCATTTCTTCTTTCAAGTCAAACTTGAAAACACACCTTTTCCAGCAGTATTTCGACATCTGATCACTTTTCCCCACATCACCTTGTCGGCTGGCTGATATGTGTAATTGGATTTTGTGTATGCTCGTGGGGTGGGGGGGTAGTAGGGAAGGGGTGGAATAATAGTTTATATGGAGTAACTGAGTGAAAAGTGTTGAATTGGAATGAATCTGATATTTGATTGAATTGCGTGGTATGCATATTTTGAAGATTGCGAATGTAAATCATTATGTTATGTGATTATGATGTATGTATGTATTTGATTGTCATTTGATGATGTGTAAGTTGTTGTGTAGTCTTGTATTTACTGACTTCCTATTATATCCCCCATTCCCCAGGGCCTAGATCCAGTGGCTTAGTGCGCTTTATAAGTCCTAGGTATTATTATTAAGAAGAGAGAACAGGGAGAGAAGAAGAGAGAACAGGGAGAGAGGAAGAGAGAACAGGGAGAGAAGAAAAGAGAACAGGGGGAGAGGAAGAGAGAACAGGGAGAGAAGAAGAGAGAACAGGGAGAGAAGAAGAGAGAACAGGGAGAGAGGAAAAGAGAACAGGGAGAGAGGAAGAGAGAACAGGGAGAGAGGAAAAGAGAACAGGGAGAGAGGAAGAGAGAACAGGGAGAGAAGAAGAGAGAACAGGGAGAGAAGAAGAGAGAACAGGGAGAGAAGAAGAGAGAACAGGGAGAGAGGAAGAGAGAACAGGGAGAGAAGAAGAGAAAGGAGAAAAACAGGGAGAGAGGAAGAGAGAACAGGAGAAAGAAAAAGAGGAAGAGAGAACAGGGAGAGAGGAAAAGAGAACAGGGAGAGAGGAAGAGAGAACAGGGAGAGAGGAAGAGAGAACAGGGAGAGGAAGAGAGAACAGGGAGGAGAGACGAGAGACAGGGAGAGAGGAAGAGAGACAGGGAGAGAGAAGAGAGAAGGAGAGAGAAGAGAGAAACAGGGAGAGAGGAGAAGGAAGAGAACAGGGGAGAGAGGAAAGAGAGAACAGGGAGAGAGGAAGAGAGAACAGGGAGAGAGGAAGAGAGAACAGGGAGAGAGGAAAGAGAACAGGGAGAGAGGAAGAGAGAACAGGGAGAGAGGAAGAGAGAACAGGAAGAAAGAAGAGAGAACAGGGAGAGAGGAAGAGAGAACAGGGAGAGAGGAAGAGAGAACAGGGAGAAGAGAAGAGAGAACAGGGGAGAGAGAAGAGAGAACAGGGAGAGAAGAAGAGAGAACAGGGAGAGAGAAAGAGGAGAAGGAGAGAGAAAGGAAGAGAGAACAGGGAGAGAGGAAGAGAGAACAGGGAGAGAAGAAGAGAGAACAGGGAGAGAGAGAAGAGAGACAGGGAGAAGAAGAGAGAACAGGGAGAGAGAATAGGGAGAGAGGAGAAGAGAGAACAGGGAGAGAAGAAAGAGAGAGACAGGGAGAGAGAACAGGAGAGAGAGAAGAGAGAACAGGGAGAAAAGAAGGGAGAGAAGAGAGAACAGGGGAGAAAGAAGAGAGAAGAGAGAACAGGGAGAGAAGAAGAGAGAACAGGGAGAGAGAACAGGAAGAGAGAGGAAGAGAGAACAGGGAGAAAAGAAGAGAGAAGAGAACAGGGGAAGAGAGAGAACAGGGAGAAGAGAGAGACAGGGAGAGAGAACAGGAAGAGAGAAGAGAGAACAGGGAGAAAGAAAGAGGAAGAGAGAACAGGGGGAGAAGAAGAGGAGAACGGGGGAGAAAGAGAGAACAGGGAGAGAGAACAGGAAGAGAGGAAGAGAGAGAACAGGGAGAAAAGAAGAGAGAGAGAACAGGGGAGAAGAAGAGAGAACAGGGAGAGAGAAGAGAGAACGGGAGAGAGGAAGAGAGAACAGGGAGAAAAGAAGAGGAAGAGATAACAGGGGGAGAAGAAGAGAGAACAGGGAGAGAAGAAGAGAGAACAGGGAGAGAGAACAGGAAGAGAGGAAGAGAGAACAGGGAGAGAAGAAGAGAGAACAGGGAGAGAAGAAGAGAGAACAGGGAGAGAGAACAGGAAGAGAGGAAGAGAGAACAGGGGGAGAAGAAGAGAGAACAGGGGGATAAGAAGAGAGAACAGGGAGAGAGAACAGGGGGAGAAGAAGAGAGAACAGGGAGAGAAGAAGAGAGAACAGGGAGAGAAGAAGAGAGAACAGGGAGAGAAGAAGAGAGAACAGGGAGAGAGAATAGGGAGAGAAGAAGAGAGAACAGTGGGAGAAGAAGAGAGAACAGGGAGAGAAGAAGAGAGAACAGGGAGAGAGAATAGGGAGAGAAGAAGAGAGAACAGGGAGAGAAGAAGAGAGAACAGGGAGAGAGGAAGAGAGAACAGGGAGAGAGTAAGGGAGAACAGGGAGAGAAGAAGAGAGAACAGGGAGGGAGAACAGGGAGAGAAGAAGAGAGAACAGAGAGAGAGAACAGAGAGAGAAGAAGAGAGAACGGGGAGAGAGGAAGAGAGAACAAGGAGAGAGGAAGAGAGAACAGGGAGAGAGAACAGTGAGAGAAGAAGAGAGAACAAGGAGAGAGGAAGAGAGAACAGGGAGAGAGAACAAGGAGAGAGGAAGAGAGAACAGGGAGAGAGAACAGGGAGAGAGGAAGAGAGAACAGGGAGAGAGAACAGGGAGAGAGGAAGAGAGAACAAGGAGAGAGGAAGAGAGAACAAGGAGAGAGGAAGAGAGAACAGGGAGAGAGAACAGGGAGAGAAGAAGAGAGAACAGGGAGAGAAGAAGAGAGAACAGGGAGAGAGGAAGAGAAAACAGGAAGAGAGGAAGAGTGGAAAAGAGAACAGAGAGAGAGGAAGAAAGAACATGGAGGAAGGAAAAGAGAACAGGGAGAGAGAAAGAGAGAATAGGGAGAGAGGAAGAGAGAACAGGGAGAGAAGAAGAGAGAACAGGGACAGAGAAAGAGAGAACAGGGACAGAGAAAGAGAGAACAGGGAGGAAGAAGAAGGAAGGAAGAAATGAAAACAGAGGGGGGGGGGGAGGAGAGCAGAGAAGAGAACAGAGGGACAGGGATGGAGATAAGACAGCTCAAAGAAAAGACTTGTACTGAAGGTAAACGGGAGATAATTCCTTTCAACTCCGATCCCCTCACACCCACCCTCAGCTGTTCATACAGTCATTATTTCCCAGAGTCATTTCCCCCCCCCCTGAGTCATTTACCCCCCCCCCCAACTCAAACGTATCCCTTTTTCTCCCATCTTTGATCGCAACCATTTTCATTCCCCCTCTGTGTGTACATGTATCAACCCCCCACCCCCTCTCTCCTTCTCCTCTTCCAAACGGCCGCTGCAAACCGTTTTGATGGCAATAATTCCCTACAACTCTGACCCTAAACTGCTCACGTCATTACTACTTCACCGTTGAGTCACTTTACCTCCCCCCTCCTACCTCTTAAATGTTCCCCTCCTATATTCATCACTGTTCATTTTCCCTCTAAATATATCCTTTTCCCCTGTCCTTGACCCTCTTCCACCCCCTCACCCTCGCCTCATCAAATCGACTGGTGCAAAACATTTTAATGGTGATAATTCTTTACAACTCTGAGCTATAACCTGTTGACAAACTTAATACTTAATTTAACTGATTTATATCACCTCAGGACCTGGCCAGCTCTTGGGGTTTATGTGCAGGCTCAAGGAGGCTTGTGCCGTGATCATTCTGGATCTTCTCCCATTACATGGCACCTGTGACGTTAGTGCATATGGAATTCATTTCGAGCGCGGAGACGTCATTTTTGAGAAACTGAAACTGAAACTAAATTATATTACCTCCCTCATATCTATTTCTTTTGCTTTCTGCCTTCCCTCCCGTTTTCTCCTTCAACCAACACGTGTGTAGGAGTGATGGAATTCTGATTGTCTGGGAAATGAGAACAGGGAGTGAGAACAAGGGAAGGACAACTTCTCCCCACCCCCACCCCCATTCCCTCCAAAATCGATCCCTCTTTTAACCTCCCACCCGATTGAAAACAAATTAAAAAAACAAAATAAGGATAAAAAAACAAAACAAACAAACAAACAAAAACAACCAGCCAAACTCAACCAACTAGACAAACAAAATATATACAACTCTCATTACACCGTGGTCTTACCAATCCATCTTAACTGCATTGGCCTGAGTCATCTCTCTGGTTACATACCATTGTGTCCACCTCTTACCGTGTCCTAACGTCATGGTCACTTTCAAGAGGGCGAATGCTCATGATACCCACAAAAGGGGCATGATGACCCAGAATGGGTCATGGTGGTGGCCCAAACTGGCCCATGGTATCAGATGCAAAGTTTGATTTGCCTGTACAGTATGTCTGACAAATATGGATATCCGGAATCTCTGTGCATATACATGTCGATCATACATACATACATACATACATACATACATATATACATACATACATACATACATACACACATACATACACACATACATACATACATACATACATACATATATACATACATACATGTACATACACAGATACTAAAATTTGGGTCACGATGACCAAATTTGACTCATCATGCCAATTTGGGGTAATCATGGACACAATGGCACATGGACACAATAGCACATAGACGTAATGGCACATGGAGACAATGGCACATGGACACAATGGCACATGGACACAATGGATGACCACCTCTCTCATCCCTCTTTCCTGAATTCTCTCCACTCCACCCACCACAAAGCAGACCCCTCTTTCCCACCTCACCCACCACAAAGCAGCCCCCCTCTTTCCCACCCCACCCACCACAAAGCAGACCCCTCTTTCCCACTCCACCCACCACAAAGCAGACCCCTTTTTCCCACCCCACCCACCACAAAGCAGATCCCTTTTTCCCACCCCACCCATCACAAAGCAGACCCCTTTTTCCCACCCACCCATCACAAAGCAGACCCCTTTTTCCCACCCCACCCATCACAAAGCAAATCCCTCTTTCCCACCCCACCCATCACAAAGCAGACCCCTTTTTCCCACCCCACCCACCACAAAGCAGACCATTTTTCCCACCCCACCCATCACAAAGCAGACCCCTTTTTCCCACCTCACCCACCACAAAGCAGACCCCTCTTTCCCACTCCACCCACCACAAAGCAGACCCCTTTTCCCCACCCCACCCACCACAAAGCAGACCCCTCTTTCCCACACCACCCACCACAAAGCAGACCCCTCTTTCCCACTCCACCCACCACAAAGCAGACCCCTTATTCCCACTCCATCCACCACAAAGCAGACCCTTTTCCCCACCCCACCCACCACAAAGCAGACCCCTTTTTCCCACCCCACCCACCACAAAGCAGACCCTTTTTCCCACCCCACCCATCACAAAGCAGACCCCTCTTTCCCACCCCACCCACCACAAAGCAGACCCCTCTTTCCCACCCCACCCACCACAAAGCAGACCCCTCTTTCCCACTCCACCCACACAAAGCAGACCCCTCTTTCCCACCCCACCCACCACAAAGCAGACCCCTCTTTCCCATCTCACCCACCACAAAGCAGACCCCTTTTTCCCACTCCACCCACCACAAAGCAGACCCCTTTTTCCCACCCCACCCACCACATAGCAGACCCTTTTTCCCACCCCACCCACCACAAAGCAGACCCCTCTTTCCCACTCAACCCACCACAAAGCAGACCTCTCTTTCGCATTCCACCCACTAAGATCTATCGTCCCTCCCCTTCCTTCCTCCTAAATTTATCTCCCTTATCTCCCTTCCCCCTCGCCCAACTGGTTGCTGAAAACTTTTTTTTTATCAGAGACAAACGTGTGTTTAAGAACTAAATGAATGATTAATCTTTTTTTTCGGTGTAAATAGTCACCCAAATGCACTTTAAAAGCAAAACTCATGTCCATTTCATTGCTCGGTGATACTTGTTAGATGAGTCTCCATGGCAGAATCTAACCTTGTATTTTTTATATGTTAAAACCCAGTTCGGAGAGGTTAAGAAATACGTCCATAATAGGTCGTATGTAAAACGATCCCCAGTTACATCAATGTTTGTAAGACTGACCAAGAGGCTGCCCGGAAGACCAAGGCATCAGTTTTCAGTTTCAGTTTCTCAAGACGACGTCTCCGCGCTCGGAACGAATTCCATATGCACTAACATCACAGGTGTGACAGTGGTCTTTGCACAAGCCTTAAGCCTGCCATGAGGTGGCCAGGTCCTGACGTCCTACCTAGCCTATGTTTTACCTAGCCTATATTGTTATACTAGTCATCATCATCATCATCAGGTGCCCTGCCGCATGGCGTTGGCGACCGTGGACTTCCAACCATCTCTATCTCTCGTTGCCCCCAGCATCTCCCCCACCCTCTTCATCCCCAGCCACTCTGCAAGTCCGTCCAGCATTCTCTCCCTGGGTCTAACTGGTGCTCTCTTTCCCTCCAGCTTTCCTGTTGTGACCAGGTACTCCAAATCCCCCTTCCTCATAAAATGGCCTATACATGTTGCCTGTCTTTTCCTAATCTTCCTTATGAGTGGGGGATCTACTTGTGTCTGCCTCCATCAAGACTGTCTCGTTTGTTTTCTTTGCTGTCCATGGAACTCTCAACATTCTTCTGGCAAACCACATCTCGGCTGCCTCAATCTTGTTCTGGCTTTGCTGTTATACTAGTATTGTGTACAAAACAGTAAACCTGAGCACCCTGCTGTACTGATGCCAGACCTGTATCACCTACTAACGACACGTTCAAACAGCCTAAAAAGTTCCATCAAAGATGTCTGCCAGTGATCCGCAACATCACGTGGTCAGATCAAGTATCCAATAGTCTATTTGTACCTGGTAGAAGATGAAGTTTGATGTGACTTTCAAATGAAGTTTGATGTGGCGTTTGGCTTCTTTATGTGATGTATGCGTGATTTCTGTATGACCTGCCTCTTTGTATTTAAATGTTTGTCTTACATATAATTGTAAATGACTGTAAATTCATGCACATAGAACCTTTGATGAAGATGTAGGCGTTTTGCATGTGTTTTGAACTTTGGGCTCATGCGGATAATCTTGCTTTGCTAATGTGTTTATCTTTGGCCTTTTAGTGAGAGAGAATACAAATAAAATACAAAGAAACAAAGAAACAAACAAACAAAGAAACAAAAAAACAAACAAACAAGCAAACACCACCAACAACAACTAAAATCTAAAACTGTATAAACTAAACGACCTTATATTGTTTAAGAAAACATAACAGACTAATAGATATGGCGCATGTACATGATTTTTGCTCAATCCATTGTATACACATCTTGTTCTTTTTAAATTTTTTTTTTATTAATGATATTGTAATAATGTTCAGCAAACATTGTATTTACTTGTGTTTTGTCAAAAAAAGAATTAAAAAAACGTTTGAGAAAAACAAATTATCCAATAGTCAAGTTGTGAAGAAGTGTGGCTTGCCAAGTATAGAGCTCCTGTACTCATCAAATGCCAGCTGTACTGGCCAGGACACGTTGTCCATACAGAAGACAGTCACATCCTGAAGATGTTGTCCATACAGAAGACAGTCACATCCTGAACATGTCCATATAGAAGACAGTCACATCCTGAACATGTTGTCCATACAGAAGACAGTCACATCCTGAACATGTCCATATAGAAGACAGTCACATCCTGAACATGTCCATATAGAAGACAGTCACATCCTGAACATGTTGTCCATATAGAAGACAGTCACATCCTGAACATGTCCATATAGAAGACAGTCACATCCTGAACATGTTGTCCATATAGAAGACAGTCACATCCTGAACATGTTGTCCATATAGAAGACAGTCACATCCTGAACATGTTGTCCATATAGAAGACAGTCACATCCTGAACATGTCCATATAGAAGACAGTCACATCCTGAACATGTTGTCCATACAGAAGACAGTCACATCCTGAACATGTTGTCCATATAGAAGACAGTCACAT